>JASDQU010010661.1:89498-139414 GCA_032191745.1 Picea mariana | reverse complement strand
ATGTACGAATCCATCCTTCACAGCAAGAAATCTTTATAGCAGAGTCCCACCCACCTCCCTCTACACAATACTCCAGGATTATTGAAGGAACAACTAATTTCAGAGTCAAAGAGTACAAGGAGGGAGACATGGTTTGGATGTGGGATGCCAATAAAGGGAAGCCTACGAATATCAAAGAAGACAATCGTTTTTGGCTTGGCCCTTTTAAGGTCGGAAGGAAGTCAGTTAACGACTCCTATTACCTGTCTACACTCGAGGGAAGAAGGCGCACAATGCCCGTCAACAGGCACCTCCTCAAACCCCACCAGGGTGGGGTAACATGACTGTACAGTTAAGTATGAGTAGTTAGGCATTTTCCGTGTACTATGCCATCTGCATTTCATGTTTGTTTCCTCACATGCATTTTGATTGCTTTATTTCATATGTATACATGCTATATTTTGCGGGGTGGCAATACCACCCCACCTTTGTTGCTGATGCACCTTTTCGAGTGTGAGCAGGTCTGCAGGTTTATGCCAGAGATGCTGAGGTTCTCATGCGCTCTACGGTGAGCACATGTCCCCGAGTTAGAGCCAGATGTTATCCCCGTTTTCTAGGGATAACTAGGAGATCATGTCTCGAGGCCCACAGGTCCTAGACATGGAGTACCGAGAGCAGGATTGACCTGAGCATGGCCCTGGAGGGCCCATCCTTCTTCTTCTTCGCCAGATTTGTCCTGTCAGCAGCAGCAACATCCATCACCATCAGCTTGGACTTGCATCAGAGAAGACTCTTGCTCCATGAGGTAATTGGTCCAGGTATCATGGTATGTGTCATGTTTGACCGTTATAACTTTCAGATATATGCATCAGGTTCCTTACATTTCTGACAACTGCTTGGATCTTACACTAATCCACTTGACCATTGTTTGGGGGATTAACGAGGTGCCCTAGCAAGCTTGTATCCATGGGTTTTGGTTAGCCACCAGGGGGGATTTGAAAAGCCATCGTCCGCTCCCACCATATTATCACTTTACATCTTGTCTCCCATACATCCATTCCATTCCCCTAGTCTGAGCATTAGGATGACCTCTTTGATGGGTTACACTTTATCCTATGGGAAGAAGGGGCTAAAGGCCCAGGAGGTAAAAGCAGCTGGCAAAAGGTAAAAGCCATAGGAAATAAAACCTAGAGATGCCTCGCCCAGGGATCCCCGAGAAGGCAATAAAAGGCCTCTCAATAAGAAACAAAAGGGACCCGAAGAAAATAATAAAACAAGACCTAACCAAGAGGATGGGAGGTCTCGTCACAATCCGACCCATTATGTTCATAGGTATCTAGCAGTATGACGTTGCCATTATCTGGTCACCACGCCAGGGCAATGACCCTTGGTTGCATGGCCAAGGGAAAGGGGGTCTCATTACGAGCCAGCCTTATCATTTCTGCGAAAATACTCATGGGTAACACTGTCAGCTCTGGTCACCAAGCCAAGGCAGTGTCCTCTGGTCAGACCTTGAAGCAAAAAGAAAGAAAAAGTAATAAATAAAGAAAGAATAAAGGCAAATAAGGGGTTTGGAAAGAACTGCATCCATGATAGGTACAGCTCGCCTCCTACAAAGGCACCCACGGATAATACCTACCCTTGGTCTTCATTGTGTCTGGACATCCTTAGATCATATCGCCTCGTATTACATGGCTTGAATGATGTCCTTTGGAAACTTTCCTCTTCTTATGGATGCTGGCCCAATAGGTTACGTTTTCTTTTTCTTCAGCTTTGTATAGTAGATCAGTGTAATATCTTTGAGCTATTAGAGGATATGCTAGGGGTCTTATGCATGTATTTGATAAAATTAATGATGAAATATGATTGACATTGCTATGATCCCGAGGACTAATGAGCCCATGGAGGGCGAAGTTTTTGATGTGCAGGACCATGCCCGACAGACAGGTACCAGTGGACCGGTACACATGGGGAGATGATTAGCTCGGAGCTCCATGGGGCTGAAGAGCCCATCAGATGGTTGTTGGGATCCCATCAGTGGTAGAGACAGGACAGTGATATGATAAGCCTTTGCACACGAAGAAAAGAAGGACGTTCCACCCAGGACACTTTGGCTGAGCCCAGCCTAGGGGGGATGACCCACTTCAGCTGGAACATTTTCCTCTTGATGGACAGGACGTCACCCAGGAGATCTGGACGTCACCTTGAGCGTGTGGCAGTTTGATGGGCTTACTGACACATGTGGCAACTTAGAGCAGCCCTAGAAGGGCTAACGCTTGACTTCTGGATGCTGGACTAGCTCAAAAAGGGCCAACGTCTCCCTTAGAGGGGCTTGACGTCCCACCTTTTGCTCATTTTGTGTCTTTTACTTAGCAGTTAATGTAAAAACAATGTAATTTTTGTAGTCAGCCTTGTCGACTGTTTTAATGACCTATTTTGTAAATAAAAGGTCATGGAATGATATATATTGAGGATGTTTTTCCCTCATTTGGATATAACACAACTCACTCTCTTGTGAGATCTCAATACTTGCGCCCTAGTTTGGCATTTTAAAGTGAGGCGCTAGTCTTGGAGGAGGATTTCTCTTGGCATTTATGGCATTTCTCTCATGGAAGGTTTACAACTAGGGTTTGCATGTGCTTTTCTTCATGATATGTAAGTGTTTTTCCTGCAAAACTTCTTGATTGAATGGTTGTAGGTTAGTATTCTTGCATTTGCTTATAAATTGCTGATTTTAAAACCCTAGGTAGCAAGCACACAAGTAGGTCATTGCTATATGTCCCCATGTTGAGAAATAGTTTTCAGCCATTGAAAGAAGAAGATATAGCCTAGTCGTTGCTACACTTTTCTTTCTTTTTTCTGAGCTAGCGTTGAAGTTATAGGTTGAAAAGAGGAGACGTCCTAGGCCTAGTTGGACTATACCTAGGGTTTCACCTTCTAGGGTTTGAAGGCCTTGCCTTTGCAACACCTTCTCCCTTAAATTTATACTTTGAAGCTAGCTGTTTTGCCAAGTGTATTTAGAGAAGGAGGAAAGAGCACGAGGCCTTGCTTAAGCAACACCAGAGTGAGCCTCTTTCCCCTAGGGTATTGATTCTAGGGCCCTGCCATTGCAGCACCATAGATTCTAGAACCCTACCTTCCAATCTCTAGGTTTTAATCCTCCCGAGACTTTGTGCCTTTGCTTTTGACTCCATTTATGCTAAGGCACTGGTAATATCTCCAACGTTGAGTTTCTAGTGTACAAAACCATCTTTCAAACTTTAATTTTGAAACCGTAGCTAACCCTAACGCTGCTAACCTAGGTTGACGTCATAGTTGACGCAACAAACCTTTTTGACTAATAATAAGCAATTAAATGATGACGTCAAGCATTTATTGAATAAATTGTTGATTGGATATACTGTAGGCTTGGTCATTTTGGTAGATATTGATGAATTGGTGATCTTTCATAGGCTAATTAGCAGAACGTTGACTTCATCGTATCTATTACATTGCTTATTGAATGAAATCAGATAGTTAAGAAGTACTAACCCTTTGAGTTATAGCTTGCAAATATACATATTGTGTTGTTATCTTGTTCCGGGCAAGTGTTTTCAACAGGGCCTACACTTCTTTTATTGGCTGATTAGCCGGACTATCTGATACTGGTGGTAACCTGCGAGGAGGGAAATCTTAACACTTGACCTTGTATCCTTTGCCTCTTCAAGCCTCAGGTTACCGGGGACATCTCCCTTGGGCTAACCTCCCTAAACAGAAAGAACCTCCCCATCGAGGTGACATTGGGTGGGGAAGGTTCCTGTTACACCAGTTTGTCCACTATCCTATAGCCTGTGACCTAAAATACAAACTGCGCGATAACAGTCCTCAAAGTCCAAACTGTGCGATAACACACACAAGCTTGTGCCCTCCTAGCTCAAGAAGCCAAGTTCCAACCCTTGTGCGCCCTTCCTCTCTTCAATGTGCCCAAGTGCTCTCCAAACCCTCACTCTCTCTTTCTCTTCACTTCTCTTCTCCTCACCCAAATCTCTCAAGTGAGCAAGTGAAAAATGAGCCTCATCCTTACCCTTTTCCTCCTTTAGCCTCTCTTTGGCCAAACCTAAAAGACCAATGGCCTAGATTCAATCTAGCCAAGTTTAATCAATGGGTGAGATTTAATCTCAAAAATCTCACTTAGAAAACCCACTTTCTCAAGTTTCCTTAGTTTGCTTTATGTCTATTAATTCACCCACAAAGTGAATTAATTGTCACTTTATGACTTAAGTGACATTTCACTTTTGACTTGAATCTCCTAAGTCAAAGTGAAATTAGAACATAAAGTAAAGTATTAAGGGTAATAGTCTCCCCCTTTGTGTTTAGAGACTCCCAAACACAAGGGAACCACTTTCCAAGGTATCCAAATCTCAACATGTAGTTGTACTTTTCTAGTGGTGGTGTTGCACTCTCTTGGTTTCTTTCTTGAACAAGTCCCTTCTTCATAAGTCTTGGAAGATTACTAGTGGAGTATCTTCCCTTGAACCATCTTGAAGTTTGTAAGGAACTAGGAGAATCTTTTAGGGTTTGTAGTGGAAAACCCTAGATATTACCCTAGATCTACTTACATTTTCTCAAGGGAGTCTTTAGTTGACCCCATATACCCTGAAAATAAAAATATTAGGCACTAATTTTCTCCCATCTAGTGAATCTAAAATTCAAAACTTCAATTTTTATCTTTGTTTCAAGGTAAATCTAGGGTTTTTTTAGCTTACATTTAATTTTCAGCCATCAAAAACCCTAGACGTCTCAATTTTTCTTGCATGTTTTTGACTTAAAATCATCTCTTTGAAAATTGGAAAATCATCATAGCTGGTTTGTATTACAGTAATTTTAGGGCTAGACGTCTTGGTTTTATTGGCTGTTATATGCTCTTAAATTTTCAGAATTAACAAGTCACTTAAACCCTAGTTTTAGCCCTAACGTTTATTTGTTTATAATCTGTTTAAGGGGCTGAATTGTATATCTGTTATAACTTGTCTTATGGTGCAATTTATTTATCTTTTATACAAGTTTTATAACAGCCATAAGTAATTTTCAGATTTGTAGTGTTTGGGGATCATTTTGCATTGGATAATAATTTGATAAACCCCCTAAATCAGTCTTAAAGAAAATAAAATGCAAATCTGGAATTTACTTTGAGTGACCACCTAATCCATAACTTGCTTGATATATTTAGTTGGTGGTAAATTGGGTAGCTACATAGGAGACTTTAGAATTGATTGTGTCTTGCCTTAGGAACCCTAGAGACTACTAAGGAAGCCTCCCTTGTGTTGGATCCATCCTTCACTAAAACGATGGAAGTTGTTGCCTAGGTGACTGTGGTAACACTTCTAATGTTCCACTCATTTTAGACCTTGTGAAGGCTTTGCACTAGGGTGTAAGATTATGTGATAACACATCCCCCTATGAAAGACTGTTCATGACCCATCTCTTCATACACTACACATGCACAATCCTTTGCACATGATCATTACTTGTCGCTGAATACAATGTATTTAAATAAATATTACTCAGAACAATATCAGTCCCACATTGACCTGTGTGTAATACCATAATATAGCAACTAAGCTAAGGTTTGCAGTGGCATAAGCATGTGTTTTGGTAGTAAAGTGGAACCAAGAAAGATAGCAGTGATATTAGCGGTGAGGTGAGATCAGTGTGTTATATGATATTTGATATGCGGTTGTTCACTTTTAAATGATTTTCAGATCTATTTGTATGAAATGTTTGAAGCATGTCTGCAAATTAACAATGCTTGTATAAACTTACCATGGAGCTTGTTGCCACACTCCTTGTATAGGCCAATCTCTTCTCAAACCAATCAGCTGGTCTCGAAAATCTTTCCAGGAAGAAAAAGTGCATTACTGGCCTGCATCAACCACACAATTGCCAAAAATGTTATATTCTGTGATTATGTAGTTTTTAAAATTTTAAACTGGCAATAAATATGCAAACTTACCTGAAATTTTCACAAACTTTTTGAAAAGCTTTACGCTTGTCCTTTTCCTATAGACATTAAGAAAGGATAAATCAGAATTTATATGAACCGATTTGCCTTCACAACTAAAATAATAGCTGCCATGTGAAAACCACACTAAAAGTCCCAAATAACCTATCCTCTAGCCTCATTCATTTCATCATTTTAAGAACTTTAATAACATGAAACAGGGGAAAGATTGGCCTTCTTTACTTTGAAATGAGAATAATGAACTTGCAACTTCTAGTAGATGAAAACAACAGATGACCATTTTATATGAGAATAATGGAGGACGATGGGTATTCAGATAACCATAGATCAGATTCTCAGTAGATCATTGTAGTCATTAAATAGGTGTGACACATGATGTCAAAAAAACTGCAATAAGATGAGCATGGCAGTAATATAAATTCAACTAGCATCTATCATTTGTAGATCGTGGCACAATGCAAGGACCATGTCCAAATAATGCAAAATCTCACCACAAAGGCTAGCAACATTACAACATTGTAAATGGTAGGGATGTATTTAACTGTAATTTGATAAACCAGTTTTGTTGATATATAATTGCACACAATGCATCTTTCCGTTATTGCACTCACTCAGGTGTGCATAAAAAGATTAGGCTTAAAAACAAGTACAAAAAAACTTACAGTAGCGATGTAAGATCAGCCTTGAAAACAAGTACAAGAAAACTTACAGTAGACATGTGGTCTCTGCATTTAAGGAAGGACCAATCAGTTTTTCTATACCGCCCATGTGCCCCTCCATTCCTTGTGCTGTAGCAGCATTTTGAAAATATAGTTTAGGAAGCTCAGAGATATCTTGATATTCTATTATGAATATGACACTATGTAAATTTACAAAAAGCAGCTGCCGCCTGATATACCTTCCTATAAGATATTCCCCAAGCGGAATTGTCCCATCAACCCACTCCAGAACGCCAGCACTTGGGGTGAATGGTATGACCTGCTCCAAGAATAATAACACTCTTCATATCACTAAGGAAAAAAATGAGCAATGGATGAAGGCCATCAAGAAATTAGTTCAAACATAATATAAATTAGTCACAATTAAGATAAAAACATTAATGTCTGAAGATGTAAATGAATCTATGGAATTGGATTTCAGCAGACTGTAAGAATTGTTGCTGCTGCAACAAGTTTTGCATGTTACCCAGATTTCTACCACACAGAAGCAACTTTTTACCAGATTGCTACAATCAAGCTTTCTTTTGATATCATTCTTGTGTTTAAAGTGAAGTACACTTAATAGGAAAAGCATTGTAATTAATATGTTACAGCAAAGAAACATCCCTTTTCAAATTAAATCAGTCAAAAGTAGGCCCTACTACAGTTTTAGACAAAAAAATAGGATGCAGCAAGGACTGTGGAAAGATTTGGTCTATTTAAGTTTAGCGGTATGGACATAGTCAATGTGCCATATCCAGTAAGAAAAAAAGATAATTACATCTGAGTCATGTTTCTGTGCATCTGTTTACATAGAATCTTAGGGACTGTGTTTTACAGAACTAACTCTAAAGTAAGCCTCGCTTTATGCATAACATACCATGCAATCAGAAGGAAAGGCATGCTACAAAAATTGAAATATTTTGAAAATTTCATCACAGATGGATCTGATTTGACAGTGATTTTATATATTGGAAAGGGTAAGAAACTACAGGGACATTTAAAACTTTTAACTGCAATAAAAACACAATGCAAACAAATTGCTTAAAGGCCTTTTTACATGCATTTTTAAAAATGTCATAGACCAAATTCATACAAATCACCTGTTAAGAGAAACTTATGCTTATGATAAAATACAAATATACATATGCAATTCCCCAAATAAGGTTATAGGCCACTGTCCATAAGAAAATCGTTCTTTAAAGTAACTGTAAATTACAATAAAATTCGTAGTAAAAGATGTAAGAATATAATCCAGTCATAACAAACCTATCCAGGTTTGGCCTAGCCTTCTTCCTAGCTGGGTTGGTCTTATGTTGTCAATCGACCTGTCTGAAGTTAGTCTAACTTTATATAACACTAATTTATTTATTATTTCATGTCTATCTTGCTAGCATTACTACTGTGCTCATCTATCTTCGTTTTGTTCAGAAAAAATGTCTTTTATTGTATATAGTCGCCTGTACATCTGAGATCATGTACAACTTACAAAACTATGATTTCAATCTTATCCCTAAATTCCTTCACAAAATTCACAAATCCCATAAACCAAAGTCTAGCAGTACTCTGCCTATCTATTCCTAGAGTCTTATACAGTTCATAATATTCTCTATGAGGCAACATAATCAATACAGAAAACAGTAATCCATTAAAACTAACAGACTTATTTTGAAACATTTAGACAGAAATTATTAGATTCCCCTTCTTGCTGATAGAGGATGCACAACATGGAAAAACTGCACAATAAGCTTACTGAGAAGTTTTCCATTCAAATGAAACATTGCAGGTCATGGATGTTCTTCAGCATTGGCCAGTCAACAATGGCTGAAATCTTCAACGAATCAATGCTCAGTCCATCTTGGTTCACGCATACTCCTAGATAAACATTTAGTCTGCCCAAAAACATTTCTTCAAGTTGACTAGCAACTCTGTCTGCAAGATTGCAAATGATGCAAGTGGTCCTCCCAGTTCTTGCCAAAAAACAAAATTGTTGCCTAGATACATGATTGCAAATGGGTTGAGATACAGTCTTAGCACTTTATTCATCATCCTCATGAATGTCATAAAGGCATTAGTAACACTAAACAACATCACTAGCCACTTAAAAATATCCTTGTTGCATCTTGAAGGTTGTCTTCCACCTATCCTCTAGCTTGATATGTATTTGGTAGGAACCAAATTTTACGTTGCTCTTATTGAATCCCTTTTTTTGAAACATTCAGACAGAAATTATAAGATTCCCCTTCTTGCTGATAGAGGATGCACAACATGGAAAAACTGCACAATAAGCTTACTGAGAAGTTTTCCATTCACATGAAACATTGCAGGTCATGGATGTTCTTCAGCATTGGCCAGTCGACAATGGCTGAAATCTTCAACGAATCAATGCTCAGTCCATCTTGGTTCACACAGACTCCTAGATAAACATTTAGTCTGCCCAAAAACATTTCTTCAAGTTGACTAACAACTCTGTCTGCAAGATAACAAATGATGCAAGTGGTCCTCCCAGTTCTTGCCAAAAAACAAAATTGGTGTCTAGATACATGATCGCAAATGAGTTGAGATACAGTCTTAGCACTTCATTCATCATCCTCATGAATGTCATAAGGGCATTAGTAACACTAAACATCACTAGGCACTTAAAAATATCCTTGTTGCATCTTGAAGGTTGTCTTCCACCTCTCCTCTAGCTTGATATGTATTTGGTTGTAACCAAACTTTACGTTGCTCTTATTGAATCCCTTTGCACCCCAAAGTTGATCCAACAGATTGTCAATGCGTGACACTGGAAAGCTGTTCAAGAGACAATAGTCCACACACATTCTCCATGTGCTATCTTTCTTTGGAACTAAAACTATGGTAGATACACAAGGTGATGAGTTGAGTAAAAAGTGGCTCTTAGACATGGAGTATCGAGAGCCAGATCGACTTGAGCATGGCCCTGGAGGGCCCATTTTTTCTTCCTTCAACGCCTCCACTTTGTCAGCAGCAGCAACATCCATCACATCGGCTTGGTCCCATAGCAAAGATGGATCTTGCTCCATGAGGTAATGAGTCCGGGTATCATGGTATATGTCACTCTGATCCTCAAAACCTTTGAATATGTGCATTTAGTTTTTTTTGTTTCTAAGGGGTGCTTGGATCTTATACTTATCCACTTGACCATGTCTGGGGGGAATGATAGGATGCCCTAGTAAGCTTGAGCCCATAGGTTTTGAGTTGCCACTGAGGGGTTCATGAAGAGTCATCGTCCGCTCCCATCATACTTACCATTTTCCACCTTACTCCCGCTCATCCATCCCATTACATTGGTCTGGGCATTGGGTTGGCCAATTATTTAAGGGTTGCACCTTACCTTGTGGGAAGAAGGGGCTAAAGGCCCGGAGGGTAAAAGCAGCTGGAAAAAGACAAAAGCCTAAAAATAAAACCTCGAGATGCTTCGCCCAGGGATCCTCGAGAAAGCAGTAAAAGGCTTCTCAACAAGAAACAGAGTGACCCATAAAAAATAATAAAACAAGACCTAGTCAGAGGATCGGGGGTCTCATCACGAGCCAGCCTATTAGGTCCATGGGCATCTAGCGGTATGACACTACTAGCAGCTGGTTACCATGCTAGGGTAGTGGCTCTTGGTGGCATAGCCAAGAGAAAGGGGGTCTCATCACGAGCCAACCTTCTCATTTCCGTGAAAGTGCTTGTGGGTAACATTGCCACCACTGGTCACCACGCCAGGGCAGTGTCCCCTGATTAGCTTCTTGAAAGAAAAAGCAAGAAAGAATAAAGAATAAAAGGCATGAATGGGCTTGGAAACATTTGCATCCAAGACAGGTGCAGGTCACCCTCTACAGAGGCACTCACAGGTAAGCCATGCATTTCCCTGCTATCACTGCACCCCTTGTTCAGACATCCCTTATCCACCTCATCCACTCACATGACTTGGATTTGACTTCTCCCGGAAACATCCCACATCCAGTGAGCATGATGCCCTATCACTTCTTCCAAACTTGACTTGCAGATTTGTGTAATGTCTTTGAGCACTTGACTGGGTAAAAGGGGTTTTATGCACATGTTTAATAAAATTGACGATTGGATGTGATTAACATTGCTATGATCCCTGTGACTTATGAGCCCATGGAGGGCGTATCTGTTGATGTGCAGGATCATACTCGACGGATAGGTACCACATTGGATAGGTACACATGGGGAGATGATTAGTTCGGACCTCCATGGGGCTGAAGAGCCCACCAGATGGATGCTCAGACACCAACAGGGGGAAAAGACAGGACAAAGGGGTTTGCACCGGAGAAGAGGAGGATGTTTCACAGAGGCAGCCTAACAAAGCCTTACCCAGGGGGGTTGTGCCCTCTCCATTGGGACGTTGGCCTTGGAAGGTCCATGACATCACCTATGACCTCCTATGACGTCATCTAGCGATATGGGAGTTCGGGAGGCAGTTGTGGCATGATTGGCACGTGTGGCAGCTTCCAGAGGCCCAAGGAGGGCTAACGTTTTGTTCCAGGAGGCCACATTTGCCCTAGAAAGGGCTAACGTCACCCTAAAAGGGCATGACGTCCTCATTATTTGCTTGATTAGGGTTTCATTATGACATTTTAGTGTAAAACAATATTATTATGTATTTTGGCCTTGTCGACCTTTTGGTGACCTAAATTTTAATTAAGGTCATTGCTATTGTATAAGTAGAGAGCTAAAACTCTCTTATTTTCATCATCTTTCACTCACACTTGTGTGAGGTCTGAAATTTGCGCCCTCCTTTAGGGTTTTTGGCTGAAATATTGATGCGCACTTGTTGAAGGAGGCTTTTCTTGGCTATTTTCTGCATTTTCTTGGTGGAAGGTTTACAACTAGGGTTTGGCTAAATGAATGCTTGGTGAATGTAAGTGAATTTCTGCAATCCTTCTTTGTTGAATGGTTATGGTATTTTTTACTTGCATTTTGTTAATAAAATTTGCTGGATTAAACCCTAGGGGACAAGCACATGTTGGTGTCCTTGTTTCATGTCCCTACTAAGTTATGCTAAGAGCCATTTTAGTTTGCTTAAGATAAATGTTAGAGCCTTGCCATAGCAACACTCTACCTTTCACTCTTCAAGCTAGCCGATTTTTACTTTACCCTTTGAGCTAAAGAAGGAGGAAGACGCACTAAGGCCTAGGTTTACTACACCTTAGTGAGCCATCTTCCCCTAGGGTTGATAGGTTGAAACCTTGCCTTAACAACACTTCAACCATCATATCCCTCTCGTCTTTGGCCCTATCACTATCATTTCGGCCCTTCAACATTTGCAGCTAGTTTGACTCCATTTGCCCTAATAGCACACTGATCTAAGACCTTGTACTTGAGTGCTTTTGATCACAACTTCCAAATACTCTTGAACAATCATTAACATCTTCTAACCCTATATTAGACTAACACTTTCTAACCTATTGCTACTTTCATTTATTTATGCTATAATCATATATTTGCAGCATTTAAATCCCTTATTGAGCAATTGAAATATTGGTTAGTCGTTGCTTCTAATGAATGTTGGTATTTGACATTGATGATAAATTGTACTTGCTCATTGTGAAGCTTCTTCTTAAGCATTTATTGTGAAGTGATATGTTGTGATTATTGCTATTGTACACCATTGATTTGCTTCATCAATATTATCGATCAATTTCTTTATATCAGAAAGTCCTTGATTAAATGAAGTACTAACCAACAAGTGATCTTGCACATATATAGTTTTCTTGTTGCTTTGTCTCGGGCAGGTACACTTCTGGTTATCTTTATCTTTATCTTTATTTTTTGTTTACCCGGACTTTCTGATCGGTGGTGATTTGTGAGGGGGAAAACTTTAACTTATCCAAGAGCCTTTGCCTTCTCAAAACCCCAGGTCACCAGGGACGTCTCCCCTGGGCCTACCACCCTAAACAGAAAGAGCTATCCCATCGAGGTGACAGTGGTAGGATAGTCTCAATTTCGCCAGTTTGCCTTTCTTTCACCTATCCTTTACTTCCAAGTACAAACTATGCGATAACATCTTGGTGCCTTTGCCAGGGAACACTAAATCGATTCTCCTCAAGACAACACTTTTTCGGTAAGCCTTTCCTCAAAGAATTCTTATCTTACAAGCTTACTTGGCGACTCCACTGATGACGAAACCAACTATGACTTCTCAATGGGACCTGAGAAACTTCACACCTTTAGACACGAGTAAAATCTCGAGATACCCCCGACGAATGCCCCCGAAGTATGAAAAGTGGCTCCCTAGATTCACTGGCAGTGATGGGGAAAGAGTCAACTATCACATGAGTGATTTTTGGGCTTTCTTTCAACTCCATCCTATCAGTGATGATGCTGAAGATTTGGTGATGAAACCTTTTTCTGCCACTCTTCATGGGAATGCTAGAAAGTGGTATGATGATCTCCTTGTAGCTAGCATCACATCTATGGACTAGTTAGAAGAAATCTTTCTCAAAAAATGGGGTATGAAATTGGAAGATATCCAAACGTTACTAAAAAGACTCGAGTATGTAAAACAAACTGAAAATGAGACTGTCTGGGACTTCCAGGATAGATTTCAGAGATTGTTGTATCAGATTCCTAGAAACCATTATCCTGAAGACAAGTACCTCGTGTATCTCTTTACCAATGCACTCTTGGTGCATTTAGGGTTTCTCCTAAGTAAAAAGAGGCCAAAAACACTCTACGAAGCTTGTAACATGGCCATGCAAATTGAGGCAGATATCTTTTTGTCCAAAGGAGAACACATCTTTTCCCTAGGGACCAAAATCAATGATCCTGAAGATACCTCAGACACTCTCGGTTTGAAAAGATTAGTTTCCCTTGAAACTTTTACTGCTGATTTTCAAGAAGAAGGGGAACAAGTTATCAACCAGCAGAATGAAGACATGGTTGAGGAGCTGGAACCTAAGCAAAATGATGAAGTATCAACCTTTGCTCCTCCCTCTGATGAAGCCATCCACGAACCTTTCCCCCTGCACAACAACAAGACGATGAGGTTAGTTGCTTTCCTTTTCAAGATTTTGATGATAACTTGTTCCATGATTCAGAGAGTGAAGGAGAAATGGAATCCTTGAGCGAAGTAGATATTCCTTACTGTACAATTGAAGATGAAGGGACAATTCATGAGGATGAAACGATGATGCACGTTGAAGACACTCAAGTCCTCAAAGCTCCTGCACAAGAAGAAACAATAAGTTACCCTCCTCTCCAAGATTTTGATGATTTTCTACTTTATGATTTGGGAAATGAGGAGGAGATGGATGAGCCTTTGAATGTTTTGAATCCTCCATGTTATGATATTGATACTGACATAGTTGATATTAATGAGTTCATACATGTTGGAAGACGTAAATGGGATGTAGTTGGTTTTTATATGGACCCCATTTACGACATTGAGAATCATTTCCAAGTGTTTCCTTTACAATTATCACAATAGGTTAACTTTTGACCAGTGGCAACAAGGGGATGGTTTATTTACCGATACTTTCCAAACACCCAAGGTTGACCTAGTCCCTTATTCTCCTGATGATTTTCAGTCATACCTTGAGGGTTTTGATGAGTACTCCTCTGAGCGCTTGGATTCATCCCATGAAGAAGATTACCGATCATTGTTATGCTCAGGTCTTGATAGGAGTGAGGACATTGTTTGCCTGAAGAAGGATTCTTGTGACAGCTTTCTCCGGCCACCTTCGATTACTTTACTTTGTTGTGTCTCTAGAGGTGTAGTTGGGAGATATGTCTTTTGTATTGAGTTTCCTCTGGGGAAAACCCTAGAGTCCAAGGGTTGGTTGAATACTTCAAGAATAAATCTATCATCTCAGCTTTTCAACTTTCCCTTCAGAGTTTGATAGTCGTCTACTAGATCATTGTCAATCACTCCCCAGGTTTCAGATTATGAAAACGTCCTAGGTAGATAGCTTGCAGACCTTTTGAGTCAGTGTTCTGAACCTTTGACTTTTCATGATCCCTTCCTGAAGTGGATTGAGCACTTTCCTCAGAGATTGACTTGGCGTGATTTTATCGCTCCCACCTGCCTCCATGAGTTAGAATTTATGATTTCCGACGATACTACACATTCTCTAACCCATGTTATTTTTGTGCTTAACTTATCACTGTTTTGGTTTATGATGAAGCACAAAGGCATGTATTGTGGGACATTGTTGGATTGGTTTCACTGGTTGTTTGACTACACCTGACATCCAGCCAGCAAGTAAGTACAGGTAAGTAGGCATTTGCATTCATTGTATATACCATTTGCATTACATGCTAGAGTAGTTTGCTTTCAAATTTGTAAATATGCTTGCTTTCAGTTTTATATATATGAGTCGAGGGTGATATCACCACCCCAAATGATTGTTAATAATTTCTGTTGAGATCAGGCAGGTTACAGGTTATGCCAAAGATGTTGAGGTTCTCATGCGCTCTACGATGAACACATGTCCCCAAGTTGGAGCCAAATGTTATCCCCCACTTTAGGGATAACTAAGGAGATTATGTCTCGAGGCCCATAGGTCGTAGACATGGCGTACCGAGAGCCAGATCGACTTGAGCATGGCCCTGAAGGGCCCATCTTTTCTTCCTTCAACGCCTCCACTTTGTTAGCAGCAGCAACATCCATCACCTCGGCTTGGTCCCGTAGCAGAGATGGATCTTGCTCCATGAGGTAATGAGTCCGGGTATCATGGTATGTGTCACTCTGATCCTCAAAACCTTTGAATATGTGCATTTAGTTCTTTTTGTTTCTAACGGGTGCTTGGATCTTATACTTCTCCACTTGACCATGTCTGGGGGGAATGACAGGATGCCCTAGTAAGCTTGTGCCCATAGGTTTTGAGTTGCCACTGGGGGGTTCATGAAGAGTCATCGTCCACTCCCATCATACTTACCACTTTCCACCTTACTCCCACTCATCCATCCCATTACATTGGTTCAGGCATTGGGTTGGCCAATTATTTAAGGGTTGCACCTTACCTTGTGGGAAGAAGGGGCTAAAGGCCCGAAGGGTAAAAGCAGCGAGAAAAAGACAAAAGCCTAAAAATAAAACCTCGAGATGCTTTGCCTAGGGATCCCCAAGAAAGCAGTAAAAGGCTTCTCATCAAGAAACAGAGGGACCCATAAAAAACAATAAAACAAGACCTAGTTAGAGGATAGGGGGTCATCACGAGCCAGCCTATTAGGTCCATGGGAATCTAGTGGTATGACACTACTAGCAGCTGGTTACCACGATTGTTACCACAATTGGCTGATTTCTTGGCTTGCTCCAGCCAGTGAGGGCGCATTGTGCTAGAGAGGACATCACATCTCAGCTAGGGAACGAGTTGGATCTTCTAGATCTTTGGTATTTAGCTTGGGGAGGCTTTTGGAAGCCTATATCTTCATCTATCTATTGTATCTTGGGGGCATCATCAACCACACACTCTATTCTATTATATGTATTCCAGATCTACTCCATTTTGTGTGAGGTCAGTTATATATCTAAATAAAATCAGATTTGAGGTATTTGTGGCTATTTCTTGTCTTACTTGTATTGCATCTTGTTGAGTATATGCCATTGCTATATCTATATCATTTACTTGTTGCAAACACACAAAGAACCATCACCATAAACCCAACGAAACTCAAGAAAACTAAAATCTGCAAGACAAAATACCACAACCAGAAACACTAAAACTTAAAATGTTCCAAGCAAATTTGTTTGGGAACATTACATAGAAGAACCAAAATACTACAAATAGTTATACCTTTATTGATGAAAGAAATGTTTACTTGCCTCTTCAAGGGGGAAACCTCTAGATGAGTAGAGCTCTGATTACAATATACTTCACAAGACATCTCATTACATTGCTTCTACTTCTTTGTATAGTTCTATCTACCTCCTGGGAAATTTCTAGAGAAGAAACTTTCTAGTAGGAAAAACCTTCTAGTAAGCCTTTTTACAACTATTGCTTTCACACTATATCGATTACATGGGCCTTGTTACCCCCTCATATGACATGAGGGTAATTTTTGTGATCTTTATCCCATGGTAGGATTTTCAGGATAATAAACAGAGTTGCTAATAGATTAGGGGCACACATACCTTCATTCTTTTCTCAAATACAATGCTCATGCTTGATGATTTATGGATCACCCTCTTGGTATACGTTTTGATTATAGAGCTTGCTACCTCGTCATGATGTTTCTATCTCCCAAGGGTTGGATGCTAGTAGTGTGGAATGAGAGGTGGTTTATGTGGTGCCACCTATTTCCCTCTTCATGGTTTCTTTACATCCTAACATCTCAAAGGCTTGAATGGCATTGAATTGAGCCACAATGCCTAAATGCCCTTTTTTAAGAAGCTTTTCCATATGATGGGAGTTGATGATCTTTGGAGAGCCGATCGCAATTCCTTTGAAAGTGTAGCTATGCCCCTCCTGCAAAAAAATCATGTATAACTCACGAAAATCCATGGTGACTGGACCTAAAGTCAATAACCATTCAACACCCAAGAAAATGTCACAACCACCCATTTCAATAGCAAACATGTGGGTTTTCAAGGAATAATCACCCATTTGCAACCTCGCATTCTCACAACGACCACCACATTTCATAGAACCTCCATTAGCAATCATAATTTGGAAGTTGTTCACAGCATGGAAGTAGGAGTGTGTTTCTTGGGCTACAAGTCAATAAATGAAGTTATGGGTCATATCCCTGTCAATTAAGACAATGAATTTGTGATGTTTGATGTAGCCAATCAATTTGAGGGTTTGGAGAGCAAAAATACTAGTCAAGGCATGTAGGGAGATCTTTGGCTCCACATCTTGCGAAGTAGATGGGGGGATGTCTTCAACAAGTGGATGAAGGGTCTCTTAAGGTATAGCTTCAACTTTATCATCAGAAGTGTCCTCTGAAATGGCCATGTTACCCCCCCCATGCCTAGGGGTAACTAGAGGAGATCATGTCTTATGGCCCGCAATGAAGACAATGATCTCGACCATGATGATGATCAACATGTCCTTAGATAGCAGCCCGATAGCCCCCCTCGGATTTGCTCTTTTACTTCATATCGACCAAGCTCATCGCATCCAATCAACTTAGTGTATGGGAGATGGTAAGCCAACGTCACATGAGGTATGTTAGTCCTTCTTTCATGCGGAGTGTTGTGATTAGTTTACTAGGCATATGGATGAGGATCATATGGTTGAAGTTGGATAATGAATCACTAGCTCAAGAAGTTACATTTGTTTCCTTATTTCACCTTGGTGGACAACATCTGTCTAGTCTCACGTTGTCACCGCCCAGGGAAAAGTGGTACTACTGGGGGGCCCTCACAAGGGTAATGTTTTGTTCCCCACCATACTTAACACCTTCCATCCTGGAGGCTGTCGCAACGTACTAAATTTCATTAATGGCTCATGGTTCATTCTCTCATGAGAAGAGGGGCCGAAGGCCCAGAGGTTGATTGCAACAACTGCTAAAAGAATAAAAGAATGATGCTAAAGAAAGAAAGGAATAATAGCAAAGGACTCTCAAAAGCTAGTCCAAACTTGAGCTCTACCCTTTCTGTGTTTGCCCCAGTCCCAAGCAGTGATGCTATATCTTGAAACCTTATAAAAGGGGACTTGCAAATATGATAAGAGGACAAATAAAAAGAGAGATTAAGGGGTTTGGAAAAACATAGCGCTTAGAAAATGGTAACTCAAGAGCAAGCGCACTATCCACAAAGGCACTCATAGAAATGGACTCAATGACGCCATCAGCCATGAAGTAAGCCCAACACATACCACTATCACACTTACTCTTGAAGGGTTCTTTTCTTTCACTATTTTCCTCGGGACATATCCCTCTATCTGGGTCTTTTCTCACACCGTTTTGGTTGGCACACTTAATAGGGGCAGATGTAGGTCCTTCCATATTCAAACTTGACAACTTACATAAAGTCTTGAGCTAGTGTGAGATTTGAAGGGGATATTGATGTGAACTGTTCATGTGGCTTATATCTTAAGTAACAACTTACTTTGCATGATTTAAGGACTGGTATGTCTTATGAACATTGACTTACTTGATTTCATATTTTGTTTTGATCTGGATGCCCCTGACATGGTTCTTTGAAGGACACCCCAGGCTTTCACCCAGGACGTTGTGCCTCTATTGCAAGATATGGCATGTGTGATGCAGAGTAGTGAGTCAACCAGTGACTTGACACATTCAGACAGTGGCTCTCACATCTTCAGGACCTTCGACGATGGATAGATGGGCTTGATTTTTTGACAGATGTGTCTTAGACCTTTTGTCTCCTATTTGTACCTACTCTCTATCTAAACCATACTAGATACATGTCAGCTAGTGGAAACACCTTGAAAGACACATTTTGCAGACTACTTCTAGCTACAAGGCTATGCAGAGTCCAGACCTATTTGTGAGTTTGTTCATCAGATTGAAAATTATAGTATCAATTACAAATAGCCTAGCAATTAAGATGTCTTTTTGGATCCTTTCATTAATTCATCTTTCCTTTTCTTTTTGAGCAGAGTTTAGGTTTTCATCCTTTGCTAACATTGAAAGTGATCTGGAGAACACCAAGGGTCAATACCTTATAAGTGCGGATCTTGAGGCGTCGCTTTAGTGTGTCAGAGTGGTCCTGTAGTAGAGTATTTACCAAACCAAAAAATTGTTCCATCACCTGCAGATAATCTTCTACAAATATCAGATTATTCAGTCTAGAGACAAGTACAAAAGTAAATCAGCTAAGAAAGCAAAAGCAGATTTAACTATAGCTAGCCAGTATCAAAGGATTCTTCCTTAGCTGAAAAATAACTTTTGTTAATATAATAATTCGAAGCCACAAAATCAAGATGGCTTGTCATAAACTATTCATACAGTGCACCTATAAGAATCTCTTAGAATAGCCAAAAGAGAAGGTGGGAGGTATGACGTATCACAGAGAGTTTCACAATTTTTAAGCTTGCTGTTGATATGCACCTCCCAGCATACCATAAGCTCAGTCAGTTTGAGTTACCTAATTCACATGAATTCAGAATCCGATTGATATGCTTCAATGCCTTTTTAGTCGAATAATTCTAAAATGAATTTGCTTGACTGATTCAATACAGCAGCGAAAAGACTTTCACTAAATGAACCTTGCCTGAAGCCTACTCACTGATTTCAGATGACACCAACATTTGCCCTCACACTGGTCTGAATTGGTTTAGTTCTTATTCATGTTCAACATTTTTGTGAACTAACACAAAATGAATAGAGTTTTATAGAGAATGATAGAAATACATTTCTGGTAGATGGAAATTGTCTGAATACATACTACCAAGTTCTTGAAATATTCGCTGGCTTACCGCATCTTGTCGAAGGTCATCATTTCCGGATTTGGCTAGCTGACGATACTTATGACCATCAGAACTGAAACATTCAACCACTTTCGGGGCATTTATTCCATTCATTACCCTGCATGGATGTCAATCAATCACCGAAATATCTTATGACTGAAAATTCAAGGAACAAGGAAAATAGTAAAACATGAAATTGAGAATATATTTGCAGCTTTGCATACATGACACGATCAGATAAGCCATTGAAGTGTGGGAAAGACCCTTCTGGATATTGGCAGCTTCGATCAACTGGAAGGGTAGCAGTTATAACAGGGACCTGCATACGAATTTCATTTTTAAAGGTCATCTTGCAAATGAATTTCGCAGCATGTAAACAATCATTACAAGTTGAAGTTCCTGAGTAAATACTAAATTCGAAAACTTCCAAATTGACAGATAACTCTATGTACCTATCATCCTAATCTATAACTGCACTATGATTTGAAGGAAAGACTAGTTAAAGTCATAGTTTTCCATTGCTTCTTTGTTCCTACAAGAGGATATACAGAATGAAATTCAAAGTCAAAGTAGTTGAGACAGTTAATATATATGATATAAAATGATTCACAATTCATCAATTCAAATTAAACCTTCAAGTCTTTAAATTTGGAACTGGCACTGCTTTCTAATGTCACCCGGAACAAATCAAACCTCCATACAACCTCATTTACTAAAGTCTAAAACATAACCCATAACAGCTGAAAAGCAATCTGCAACTGTGAAACCCTAGGTGTAATACATGAAATGAAAAACCCTCTCTAGTTTGTTATCACGAGTCACGACTGTATTAGTAAGAATAAAACAGGTTGTTTATAACCGAAGTTGCCAGGGTGTGTGGGTTGCAGGTGTGGCACTTTTTGAAACAGGGGAAGGGAGTTTGTCAAGGGTATAGATATAATTTTTTATACATGTTGAAAAATTTATTAAAAAAAAGCTGGAATTTCTGTGAATCAACAATCATTCATAATATCATTTTCATATAAAATTGAAATAGTACGATTTAGAACTAACCAAAAAAACATGCGTATCAATTATCAAATGACATTCATGATTTATAATTCTCACTCAACATTGAAAAATCATACAATGATTAGAAAAACAATAATCTCGATTATTATCATTTGACCTTAGTAGGTCTCAAGTCTTAAGCCAAGTACATACTACATTAAAAAATTGCTTAATGGCATTTCCAAAAATGAAATAGAAAATACAACATTGCTGATTCGGCTTCCTCAAGCCAAGTCTGCTAGTTCTGCTGCATCCTCATCATCATCGACATCACTAAGTTCCTTAGCTAACAATCCATCTAGGTAATCGTCACTCTCAAGCATAAGTTCCACTTCAACAACAATAACTAGTTACTAGAGATATCTTGATAAGGCCATCTAGTTGTGGCTCTTGGTCCACACATACATCATCCTTTGTATATTGGTCCCATCTCTGGAAAGGACGCTCCTTGTACCCTGGGTCTTTTTGAGCAATGAGATGAAGTATGCTATGAATGTAGACTCAGTTCTCTACTTTCTTTGATTCCAACTGCTTTCTCTTCACTGGATGAATGAAAGCATAAGTGCTCCAATTCCTCTCAGAAGACGAGGAATGGTCTACCTATGAGAGTAACCCTAAGGAAAATGCTTGCAACTTAGGAGCATCGACACCATGAAGCCAATGCTATCGGAACCAGACTGAAATTGGCTAAACCGACTGACCGGACTAGTTTTGGGGCTTTTCTCAATGGAACAGGTTGTCGAAGCAGACATGATTGGTTTTGGTTTGAATTGCTCTAAACATGTTTCAACTAGTCAAAACTATCCGGTTTAGCCTTGTCACCACACACATGGCATGGGGCCCATGCGATGTAGTATCAGTCTTGTAGCAGCTACAAAGGAGGGTATGCGAGGTTGTTCCGAATCATATTCATCATCCACTGCTCCAATGTCATCTTCAGAGATTAGGCACCTGTCTTTGCTTGCACATGATTGTTCCTTGGTGATGTGCATGGTTAGGAAGGGGGTACCATGTCCCCTTTCTCACCCCTTTCAACGTTTTTGAACCCTAGCAATTGCATCATGGCTGACATTCATATTTAGGCCATATCACATGTACTCATATACTCCATTGTAAAAAAAGGGGGGTTTGAATTTTGGATCGTTCATGATTAATTGATCGGTTCCCCTAAGTTTTCACTAAGGTTCTTCATGCCAAGTATATAAAAGGGAGATTAATATCATTCTCTAATGTAAATCCACCAAAGTTTCACTAGGTGGATGCATTCAATAGTTCTCCACGACAAGAAGAAAGAAAGGGTGCACCATATCCCTACATGGGCATGTTCCATGTTGTATGTTGTGGTTCACTAAGCGAAGAAGGGGGCACCCCTTTTAGACCCCACATAATGCATAGCATGAAATGTATTTCAACCATGGTAAGAAAAGAGGGGGTGCACCGATCCTGGGACCCATAAGTGATTGTAATGTAATGTACTTCAACATTAGAAGAAAAGGGTGGAGCGCACTTGTAAGGGTCTGTTAACCCCTAGATTTTCATACTTGAAAATATTGCGGGTTAAGAGCCAACATGCACTATTTTGGCTGGCATTCTGAGATTCTCCCAGATTTTAGCACTTGTGTTGAGCAAGAGGTTGGTTCCCATTAGAGGCAGGTATATGATCGATACAGGGTTATTTTGTTCAGAGTTAGAGTTAGCTTGGTTCCCCATGGATTTGAGAGAGATGTCTACATTTAGCAGGTGTTGGTACTTTTTAGGAGACACGGTTTGAGTGGGTCTCTTGACAGTTTGGAGCAGTTCTGAGCATACAGGGTTGGTCCTTGCATGATTCTAGGCCCGATGACACTTTTCTTGGCGACATGCAAGAACTTTCTATTTTTAGCAGGTTTGGCTCTAGGCCCTCTAGATTCAGATTCTGAGAATGCATTATGGATCCGTGAGACATTCTGAGTCTTTTGGACATTTTCTGGGATGATTTGTCACAGATTTTTTAGCAGGTTGAGCACCAGGGCTCGCATGCCAATTCTAACTGTGGATTCGGATTCCTTGCAGAAAATCGAATTCAATGAGTATAAAGTCATGGACATGCATACAACTTTCTATTTTTAGCAACATCTATTTTTAACAGTGGACATATGGTGGTATCGTAGTCATCCCAAGCATTTGTGGAGAGTTTGGGTCAGTTTCGACAAGTTTCAAAATTTTGGGACCGAATGGCTTTTTTCGGAAATTTCTATTTTTAGTAGTATTCATCATCCCCAACAATGACAAGTGGCGAGATCAGATTCCGACATGTGGCCGAGTTTCAATGAGATGTGGCATCTACGTGGCATCATTTGACTAAGGGTGCATAGGATGAGGTGGCACTTTTGTGGAGAAAGTTTAGCCAATTAGGCTAACTTTTCTCACTAATTCTTCTTTACCTGCCATAAAACCACTTTATGTACATTAAAAGTCCCTAAAGCATTTTACCCATGCCTCTTAACCCTCTAACTCTAACTCTATCCTATCCTAATCCAAAAACCACTTATCCATACCACTTTAATTAAATTAAAGTATCCCCATTTAATTAATTAATTAATTCCTAACCCCTTTCCTTTTATACCTAACCAGTTAACCCACCTATACATATCATTTATCCTAACTACATTTATCGTATTCATATATCACCTTTATTAACTTTTTGTGTCCCCCTTTATTATATTAATTAATTAAAAGGGTCTATCCCCCTTTTTATTAATTAATTATTAAAGTTTGTCCCCTTTATTAATTCGTGTCCCCCTTTATACATATACCTCCTCCTTTTAATTAGCCCATGCAATTTGCTTATTTAATAAAGGCATGCCATATTTCCTTTTGGGCCCATATGTCATTCCCTCTTCCACGTGAATGCTTATGCAATTTACCCATTCAAGTGTTCCACTCACACTCCCCTACATAACTCGTGCTCCCCTCACTACGTCATCCTCCACTCACACTCCCTCATACGCATACACTCACCTATGCTATCTCCCATGCACATTCTCCCCACGTCATCTATTCCCTTTATGTATACTCCCTCCCACGCATGCACTAATTCCCTTCCTCCACGCATGATAACTCCATCACTCTCAACTCCCATGTGCCATGCTGCTAACAGGACAAGTCTGGCGAAGAAGAAGGAGGATGGGCCCTCCAGGGCCATGCTCAGGTCGATCCTGCTCTCGGTACTTCATGTCCAGGACCTGTGGGCCTCGAGACATGATCTCCTAGTTATCCCTAGATATCGGGGATAACATCTGGCTCCAACTCGGGGACATTTGCTCACCGTAGAGTGCATGAGAACCTCAACATCTCTGGCACAAACCTGCAGACCTGCTCACACTTGACAAGGAAGCATCAGCGACAAAAGGTGGGGTGGTGCACCACCCCACAAAATAATACATGTATATAAGGTAATGCAAATAGACACTAAAACACTTACCTGTACTTACCTGTTGGCTGCATGTTGATGTAGTCAAACAACCAATGAAGCCATCTCAACAACGTTCCTCGACACCTGCCTTTGTGCTTCATCATAAACCAAAACAGTGATAAATCAAGCACAAAAATGTCATGAGTTAGAATACATATCACATCATCGGGAAAGTCAGAATCTAACTCATGGAGGTGGGTGGGAGGAAGAAAATCTTGCCAAGTCCAACTCTGAGAAAAGTACTCAATCCTATCCAAGAAAGGGTCATGAAAAATACAAGGTTCAGAAAACCGACTCAAAGGGCCTGTAAACTGGTTACATAGGACATCCTCACGCTCTAGAGTCAAGGAAGGAATCGACAAAGATTTAGCAGACGACTGGCAAACTATCAAGGGAAAGTTGAAAAACTGATTGGAACTAGCATTACCCAACCAACCCTTGGAATCTAGTGTTTGCCTAGGAGGAAACTCAACATAAAAAAGGTACTTCCCAACTACACCTTTAATGGAAAAGCATGGCAAAGTAATAACAGGTGGTTGGGGTGAAAAGTCATGAGAAACCTTCTTTAGGCAAACAATGTCCTTACTTGTATTAAAATCTAAGCACAGCGGTGATTGGCAATCATCTTTGTGAAAAGAGTCCAAATGCTCAGAAGGGTACTCATCAAAAATCTCAAGGTAGGACTGAAAATCATCAGAAGAATGAGGTACTAGGTCATCCTTGGTTTTTTGAAAGGTACAAGTAAAAACCTCATCTCCTTGTTGCCACTGGTCGGAAGTAATCTGCTGTGACAATTGCAAGGGCAACAACTGGAAATGACTCTCAGTGTCATAGATGGGATCCAGGTCATAACCAACTATATCCCACCTACGTCTCCCAACATGTATGAACTCCTCAATGTTATCAACAGTGTCAATATCTGTGTCATAGCATGCAGGGTTTGAAACATTTGAAAATTCATCCTCCTCCTCCTTTTCGTCACAAGGTAAAGCATTATCAAAAACTAGGATAGGAGGGTAACTTATTGTTTCTTGCTGCACAGGAACTTCAAGGAGCTCGATGTTTTCAGCATGTGTCATTGTTTCATCCTCATGGACTACTTCTTTATCTTCGATTGCACAGCAAGGGTCATCAACTTCGTTCAAAGCTTTCTTTCCTTCATTTTCTGAATCACGGAACAAGGTGTCATCGGCATCTTGAAATGGAACGCAACTAACCTCTTCTTCTTTTTGTTGTGCAGGAGAGAAGGGCTCTTGGATTGCTTCATCAGAGGGAGGAGCACGGGTGGATACTTCATCTTGCTTAGATTCTTGCTCCTTAATCACATCCTCATTCTGCTGGTTGAAAACTTGTTCCCTTCTCTCTTGTGTATCTTCAACAAAGTTTTCGTGGGAGACTAATTTTATCAAGCTAAGAGCGTCCATGGTGATAGCATTGATTCTAGATGAGATGAGATTCTTTTCGATCTGAATGGCCATGTTGTGAGCTTCTGCAAGTGTTTTCGGATTCCTTTTATTTAGGAGGAAGCTCAAATGCCCCTGGAGTCCGTTAGTATAGAAATAAACAAGGTACTTGCCTTTAGGTCGATGGCTTTCAGGAATCTGGTAAAACAACTTCTGGAACCTAGTCCCGAAAACTTTGACAGTCTCATAACCTGCATGTTTTATGCCTTCAAGCTCTTTCAGCAATGATTGTACATCTTCCAATTTCAAAGCCCACTTTGCAAGGAAGACTTCTTCAAAATGGTCCATGGATGTGATGCTGGCAACCGAAAGATTATCATACCAATTTTTAGCCCCCTCATGCAGAGAAGCAAAGAAGAGTTTCATCACCAAGTCTTCAGCCTCGTCACTGACAGGGTAGTATTGAAAGAACTCCCAAAATTTGCTCATGTGATAATTAGGACTTTCTCCATCGAGGCCAAAGAATCTAGGGAGCCATTTTTTATAAAAGAGAGGCATTTTTTTGGGAAATCCTGGGATTTTACTCATATCCAAAGGTCTGTAGTTTCCTGGATCCCATTGTGAAGTCATAGTTGGCTTCGTCATCAGTGGAGTCGCCAGATAGTTTTCTTGAAACTATCAAAGAATAAGGGAAAACACCCTAGTGGAGTCGCCAGGTAAGCTTGTAAGAATAAGGCATCTAGAGGCAAGGCTTACCAAAGGTTTTGTCGTTGAGGAAGATTGACTCAGTGTTCCCCGACAACGGCGCCAAAATGTTATAGCTCAGTTTGTAGTCTAGGTCAAGTAGCTGAAAGATAAGGGTCAAACTGGCGTAACAGGAGCTTCCCCACCCACTGTCACCTCGATGGGGGGCTCTTTCTATTTAGGGTGGCTAAACCCAAGGGAGACGTCCCTGGAAATCTGGGGGTTTGAAAGGTAAGGGCTTAAGGATTAAGGCAAGTTTTCCCTTCATAGATTACTGCCAAGAAGATAGTCAGATGAAGAAGAACCACAGAAGAGGTACCTACTTGTGAGACAAGACAACAATGATACTAGTACATGCAACAGTGGTCAATACTTCATTAATCAATGACTATCAATATTATATATGAGCACATACAGCAGTAATTATTGACGAAGTCAATGATTGCAATAATGACTATGGCTTATAATATTACTTCTCAATAAATATAGAATGATATAGCATCCAATAATAATGATTAATCCTTAAATTAACTTGATGCATTAAATATCATCAATTGCTCACATACAAAGGTTGTTGCATTACTATGCTAGAGGTGACGCCAGCCTTGTTCTAGGGTTAGTATTATAGACAAAGAGATCAACGTTTTGCAAATAGGCCAATGAAATTTATCAATGCATCAATGTCTATCGTTAGATGACTGAGCCACAATGTTTCCTATTAATCAAAAGCTCAAAAAAGGGCATGACGTCATCATTAATTTGCAGGTTAGTAGACATTAGGGTTAGTTAGGGTTTCAAATTTGAGAATTTTGAAAGATTTGTTTTGGCACAACAAGCTCAACGTTGGAGAGGTAAGCCAGTGCCTTAGGGTATTATGGAGTCAAAAGCAAGGGCAAGGTCTCGGGAGGATCTAAATCTAAAGACTAGAGAGTTAGGTTCTATGGTGCTGCAATGGCAGGGCCCTAGAATCAAAACCCTAAGGGGAGGAGGCTCATTCCGATGTTGCTTAAGCAAGGCCTCATGCTCCTCCCTCTTTCTTTAAATATTCTTGGCAAAACGGCTAGCTTTAAAACACAAATCTAAGGGTGAAAAGTGTTGCAAGAGCAAGGCCCTTCAAACCCTAAAAGTCAAAACCCTAGGTGTAGAATTAACTAGGCCTAAGACGTCTTCTTTCTTCAACTTATGTTCAAAAACTAACTCAGAAAAAGGATGACTAGTGTAGCAACGGCTAGGCTATATCTTCCTTAATCAATGGCTAAAACAAGTTTCTCAATCATGGGGACATATAGCAAGGACCTACTTGTGTGCTTGCTACCTAGGGTTTCAAGATTAAGCAATATAATAGCAATACAATAACAAATGTAAGAGATTTAGCCTACAACCATTCATTCAAGAAGTTTTGCATGAAAAATACACTTACAAATCATGAAGAGTGCTTATCAAACCCTAGTTGTCAACCTTCCAATGAGAGAAACATAATAAAAATGCCAAGAACAATCCTCCACAAGAGTTGTGCCTCACTTCCAAGAGCCAATATACCAAGACAAAAGACTAAAATGTATCTCTCACAAGAGAGTGAGTTATGTTATTTTTAAAATGAGAGGCAACGTCCTCTATTTATATCATCCAAACGACCTTTAATTTTAAAATTAGGTCATTAAAACAGCCGACAAGGCTGACTTTTGATTTTACACTGTTTTTACATTAAATGCTAAGAAATGTCATAATATGAGCCAAAAAAGGAGACGTCAGGCCCCTCTGAGGGAGACGTTGGCCCTTTTTGGGCAAGCTCAGCATCCAGGAAGCCAAACGTTGGCCCTTCTAGGGCTCCTGCAAGTTGCCACACGTGCCAAATGATCCCAGCACACTGCCACATGCTCTAGATAACGTCCAGCTGCCTCAGGTGACGTCCTGTCCATCAAAAGCAATCGTCCCATCTGCAGTGGGTGATCCCCCCTAGGCCGGGCTCTGCCAAAGTATACTGGGTGGAACGTCTTTCCGTCTTCTTGTGCAAAGGCTCGTCATAACATCGTCCTGTCTCTGCCATCCCAGCAACCATCTGATGGGCTCTTCAGCCCCATGGAGGTCCGAGCTAATCATATCCCCATGTGTACCGGTCCACTGGTACCTGTTCGTCGGGTATGGTCCTGCACATCAAAAACTACCCCATCCATGGGCTCATCAGTCCTCGGGATCATAGCAATGTCAATCATATTTCATCATTAAATTTATCAAATACATGCATGAAATCCCTAACATATCATCTAAGAGCTCAAAGACATTATGCATATCTATTATACAAAGCTGAAGAAACCAACAAAAAAACCTATTGGGCTAACACCCACAAGAAAAGGAAAGTTTCCTCAGAGGATCATTCAAGCCATGTTCATGAAGTGATATGGTCCAGGGATGTCCAGTCATAGTAAGACCAGGGGTAGGTGTTGTCTGTGGGTGCCTCTATAGGAGGTGAGCAGTAAAGATAAAATATTCAGGTGTGACGTCAACAACTTAGGGTTAGTAGGTTAGGGTTAGTGTAGTTAGGGTTTCAATTCAAAAAACGGTTTGAGAGTGTTTTAGATTCAATTCTACTTCAACGCTGGAGGTCTAAGATCAGTGCCTTGGGGTTAATGGAGTCAATTTAGTAGAGGACGCAAGGGTTGAAGGAGGATGGCTAAGGACTAGAAGGAAGAGTTTTGAAGTGCTGCTATGGCAGGGCCTCAGAATCAAAACCCTAGGGGAGAGAGGCTCACTCTGGTGTTGCTAAAGCAAGGCCTCGTGCTCTTTCATCATTCCTTAGGTTGACTTGGCAAAAACGACTAGCATGAAGGATAAATCAAGACAAGAGAGTGCAATGAGGGAGACTGTTGCTACAACAAGTCTTTATCATTAAACCCTGGAAGAAAAACGGCCCTAGGTGTAGATAACCTAGGCCTGGGATGTCTCCTCCTTCTTGACCTCTAGAAAGTACGGCTAGCTCAGGCAGAAGAAGAAATGAGAGTGTAGCTATGGCTAGGCTCTTTCTTCCTTCTTCAATGGCTGAAAATTTCTCTATTAGGGGACATGAGACAAGGACCTACTTGTGTGCTTGTCACCTAGGGTTTTGATTCAACAAATTTATAAATAAATGTAAGAAAATAAGACTACAACCATTCAATCAAGAAGTTTTACAGAAAAATACTTACAATTCATCAAGAAATAACCATGCAAACCCTAGTTGTATCGCCTTCCTTCAAGAGAAACACCATAAAATGCCAAGAAATGCCTTCCTTCAACAAGTGCAACTCACTAAACCAGCAAAAATACCCAAGTAGGGCGCTAAAATCAGACCTCACTAATGAGTGAGTGATGAATCATGATAAAATGAGGCTAAAACTCCTCAATATATAGTGTATCAATGACCTAATTTACTTTTTAGGTCATAAAATGGCCGACAAGGCCAGAATATCAAAACTAATATTGTTTTTACATTAAATGTTCATTTTAAAACCCTAACTGAGCAAAAGTAAGACGTCAAGCCCCACTGAGGGAGACGCTAGCCCCTTTTAGTGCAAATGCAACACCAAAGGGCAAAACGTTGGCCTTCTTTGGGCCTCCCAATCATGCCACACGTGCCAACTGCCCTGTCAAACTGTCACACGCTCAAGGTGACGTCATGAGCTCCTAGGTGACGTCCTGGGCCATCCAGGGAAAACGTTTCACTGGAAGTGGGTCAACCCCCCTAGGTCGGGCTCTGCCAAAGTGCCTCTGATGAAACGTCCTCTTCTTCTCCGATGCAAACTTTGATCAACCACCGTCCTGTCTCTGCCCCCTGATGGGGTCCCAGCATCCATCTGGTGGGCTCTTCAACCCCATGGAGGTCCGAACTGATCATTTCCCCATGTGTACCAGTCCAAATGGTACCTGTCCGTCGAGCATGGTCCTGTACATCAAAAGCTACGCCCTCCATGGGCTCATTAGTCACAAGGATCATAGCAATGTCAATCACATTTCATCATTAATATTATTAAACATATGCATAAAAACCTTGATACATCAATCAATAGCTCAAAGACATTACAAAAACCTACAATACAAGATCAGAGAAAAAGACAAGACGTCCTATTGGGCTAGTATCCACAAGAAAACGGAAGTCTCCAGGATGGTTTCACCCAAGCCATGTGAGTGAGGTGATGTGGCCAGGGGATGTCCAGACATGTGGGTGAAGTGAGAGCCAAGGATGCATAGTGTTATCTGTGGGTGCCTTTGTAGAAGGCGAGTTGTTCCTGTCATGGATGCAATTTTTTCCAAGCCCGTTCTTGCATTTATTCTTTTCTCTTATTTGCTTTTTCTTCTTTTTCTTTTTATTCAAGGGCTAACCAGAGAACACTGCCTTGGCATGGTGACCAGAGCTGACAGTGTTACCCACAAGTACTTTCACAGAGATGAGAAGGCGGGCTCGTGATGAGACCCCCTTTCCCTTGGCCATGCAACCAAAGGTCATTGCCCTAGCGTGGTGACCAGATGGTGACAATGTCATACTGTTAGGTACCCATGAACCTAATAGGCTGGCTCGTGATGAGACACCCTATCCTCTTGACTAGGTCTTGTTTGTTATTTTCTGGGTCCCTCTTGTTTCTTGCTGAGAGGCTTTTTATTGCCTTCTTGAGGATCCTTGGGCGAACCATCTCGAGGTTTTATTTTAGGCTTTTATCTTTTACCAACAGCTTTTACCTTCTGGGCCTTTAGCCCCTTCTTCCCACAAGATAAGGTGCAATCCTACAAACAGGTCAACCCAATGTCGGACAAGGGGAATGGGACAAATGAGTGGGAGATAAGATGAAACAGTGGTGCTATGATGGGAGCGGACGATGGCTTTTCAAAAATCCCCCTGGTGGCAAACCAAAACCTATGGGCACAAGCTTGCTAGGGCACCCTGTCAATCTCCCCAAGCATGGTCAAGTGGGCTAATGTAAGATCCAAGCAGTAGGTAAAAGGAATCAGATGCATATATTTAAAGGTTTCAATGATCAAAAGTGACACATACCATGATACCTAGACCAATTACCTCATGGAGCAAGAACCTCTTCTGATACAGGACCAAGCCGATGGTGATGGATATTGCTACTACTGACAAGATAAAGCTGATGGAAGAAGAAAAGGATGGGCCCTCCATGGCCATGCTCAAGTCAATCCTGCTCTCAACACTCCATGTCTAGGACCTGTGGGCCCTCAAGACATGATCTCCTAGTTATCCCTAAAAATCGAGGATAACAGGTTGCATGGCCAAGGGAAAGGGGGTCTCATTACGAGCCAACCTTCTCATCTCTATAAAAGTACTTGTGGGTAACGCTGTCAACTTTGGTCACCATGCCAAGGCAGTGTCCCCTAGTTAGTTCTTGAACCAAAAAAAAAACAAATAAAAGAAGAATAAAAAGTATAAAGGCAAAAATGGGCTTGGAAAAAATGCATCCATGACAGGTACAGATCGCCTTCTACAAAGGCACCCACAGGTGACACTTATGCATCCTTGGCCCTCACTACACCTCATGTTTGGACATCCCCTAACCACATCACCTCACTTACATGGCTTGGATGAGATCTTCCTGGAAACATTCCTTTTCTTGTGGACGCTAGCCCAATAGGATGCCTTGGCCTTTTCTCCAATCTTGTATTGTAGGTTTTTGTAATGTCTTGGAGCTATTGATCGATGTATTAGGGGTTTTATGCATATGTTTAATAATATTGATGATGAGATGTGATTGACATTGCTATGATCCCTGTGCCTGATGAGCCCATGGAGGGTGTAGCTTTTGATGTGCAGGACCATGCTCGACGGACAGGTACCATTTGGATCGGTACACATGGGGAGATGACCAGTTCGAACCTCCATGGGGCTGAAGAGCCCACTAGATGGATGTTGAGACCCCATTAAGGGGCAGAAACAGGATGAAGATGGATCAGGGCCTTTGCACCGGAGAAGAAGAGTACGTTTCATCAGGGGCATTTTGGCCCACTTGCAGTGGAATGTTGGCTCCAGATGACCCAGGACGTCACCAGGAGGCTTATGACGTCATCATGAGCGTATGGCACATGGACAGGGTGGTTGGCACGTGTGGCAGTTTGGAAGAGCCCAAGGAGGGCTAACATTTTGCTTCTGGATGTTGCACTGGCCCTAGAAAGGGCTAACGTCTCCCTCAGAGGGGCTTGACGTCTCACCTTTTGCTTGATTAGGGCTTTTATTTAGCATTTAATGTAAAAACAGTATGATTTTGACATTATGGCCTTGTCGGCCTTTTTATGACCTAAAAAGTAAAATTAGGTCATTGATACACTATATATTGAGGGTTTTGTCTCTCATTTTGATCATCACAAATTCACTCACTCATAGTGAGGTCTTATTTTTAGCGCCCTATTGGGGTTTTTGGGTGAACTAAGTGATGCGCACTTGCTGAAGGAAGAGAATTTTTGGCATTTATGGTGTTTCTCTTGAAGGAAGGTGTTACAACTAGGGTTTGCATGGTTATTTCTTCATGAATTGTAAGTGTTTCTTCTGCAAAAATTCTTATTGAATGGTTGTAGTTTAAATTTCTTGCATATTTCTTATAAATTTGTTGAATCAAAACCCTAGGTGACAAGCACACAAGTAGGTCCTTGTCTCATGTCCCTTGATAGAGAAACTTTCATCCATTGAAAGAGAGAAAGAGAGCCTAGCTGTAGCTACACTCCTTGTTTATCTTTCCCCTGTGCTAGCTGTACCATTTAGAATCCAAGAGGAGGAAGACATCTCAGGCCTAGGTTATCTACACTTAGGGCTGTTTTTCCTTTAGGGTTTGATGAAAGAGCCTTGTTGTAGCAACACTCTCCCTCATTAAGCCTTCTTGTCTTGATTTTGTGCTTCATCTAAGCTAGCCATTTGCCAGGAAGGAGGAGAGAGCACGAGGCCTTGCTTTTGCAACACCGAAGTGAGCCTCTCTCCCCTAGGGTTCTATTTTTGAGGCCCTCCTTTAGCAGCACCTTGAAACTTTTCCCTCTAGTCCTTTGAAATCTCATCTCCTTCAACCTTTGCGTCCTTCACTTATGACTCCATTAAACCCTAAGGCACTGATCTGAGAGTCCTCAAATGTTGAGGTGACGCTGATCAAACAAACTCTTAAAACTTTTGAATCTCAAAACCCTAACCCGACTAACCCTAAGTTGTTGACGCCATTATTGGATATTTCATCTTCATTGCAGCAACGTTTCACTTTATGAGCAATTGAATGGTAGTTGAGGGCATTTATTAGACTAAGTATTGATTGATTATATTGGATGCCATATCATTCTTGTATTTATTGACAAGTGATACATTTATCATTGCTATTTTGTAAACATTGACTTCGTCAACATTTACCTTTAAATTGCTTATATTGAATATTAGATAGTCATTGATTTATATGAAGTATTAACCAAGATTGCACGTATCAGTTTCCTTGTTGTATTGTCTCAGGTAGGTGCTTTTCTTTTCTTTGGTTATACCTTATTATTGGCTGTTTAGCCGGGACTATCTGATTGGCGGTGATCTGTGAAGGGGGAACTTGTCCTTGTCCTTTTATCTTTTGCCCTTTCAAAACCCTAGGTCACTAGGGACATCTCCCCTGGGCCTAGCCTCCCTAAAGAGAAAGAACCTATGCATCGTGGTGACATTGGGTGGGATAGGTTCCTGTTACGCCAATTTGGCTTTCTACCGTATAGCCTTTACTCCTAGCTACAAACTGTGTGATAACAAAGCACATACAGTTTCATCCACAATGTCAGAAGGGATAGGTTGAATGTACAACGAGCAAAGACCTTGGTCTATGTGCATTACAACTTGCGATTGTTGAGCCATTACTATGAGGATCCAACTATAGATAAAGCAAATAAGATGTGGGACTACAATCCAAAGGAGGACAATTTGGAGGATGGAGCATTGGTTTTGGAGGAGTTGGAGAATGCTCTTTTGGATGAGGATGATCGTGGTGAGATGCCACCACCCAGTGCGAGGTCCCATGGACAGGCCCCCTTGACTAACACTCCACCAGTACCTGCATTAGAAGGACCTTCACACTCGGTTGCTTCATCTTCACTACCACCACGCGTACCCCCATTTGGGAATCGTGGTGGTGGAAGGAGATAGGAGTATGAGAAATAGATTTTTTTTCATTTTACTAGATTTTAGTTTAATTATCATTGTAGTACTTATGCCAATTCTTGTAAACAAAACTATTTGGCCATGACTCATGTTGACAATTGGTGGATAACCTTTTTCATTCCATAAGTTAATGATGTACTTCCCTATTATATGGTTCTAAAGTTTGTATGTTTGTAATTGCTAGAATCTATATGCTTTCTATTTGTATTTGTAAAATGTATTTCAATTTCTTACTTTTTATGTGTAATTGTTAGCAGCTAGATGGTTGATGCTTGAATGATTATTCATTAATGTACTACGTAAGATTCATGGAATGATGGATAATATGGTATTTAGATGGCATTTCATATATTGGAAGTATCACAAACATACATGTTTCATAAATTTTGCATCAAGTTTGACATTCTACATGTTTTCTTTTGAATATATATATATATATATATATATATATATATATATATATATATAAACGCTCCGGAGACGCTTCACTCCCGACAATTTTTTGAAAAATGCACTCCCACGCTCCTGCTTTGCTCCCACACTCTGGCAACACTGAGCTGGACAGTGTATCTACTCTAGTAAAAGGGCAAGCATTTTGAAACTGATTCATAAGTTTTCCATTCTCCCTACATTAATTTTGGTTCGCAAATACGGCTATTTACACTCTCTGCAAAATGTTTGACAAAATGAATAAGTGAAACTTTTTCATTCCTGTATGTCAGGTCCCTTCTCAGATGTTTGCAATTGATGTTTACAATAAAGGCTATGGGCTCCCAACACAATATAGGTTAGTGAATCTTTCGTTTGAGTGTCACGGCCAAGCGAGACACCAAATTGGTGTATGAGACCCCCTTTTTTGTGGGACAAGGGACCCCCTCTGTGCAGTGATTTGACTGCTAAAGTCTACGGTGGTGTACATACTCTACCCCCTCTGGATTTGAGCCCTGCGACCTCCAAGGAGGAAATGCATATTCTTAACCAGCATTATGGATCAACACATTTTTAAACAGCATTCATAAACCCTTTCACCACCTCTCTATCCTGGGAAGGACTCCTTCCTGTCGTAGGAAAATATATTTCCAAGGGGACGGAAAGGAACTTCTCGGAAATATTGAGGAAAACACCAAAAAAATATCGGAAAATATTGGAAGATAAACTTTGACTTGAAAATCTCGAAAAAGCTCAGAAATATCGACAACCTAAAAAGCTCGGATAAAATTGGGAGATATCAGAGACATTTGCAACACTATTTTGAATTAATTGCAAAGGATTCCATATGAATTGGTGTGTTCAATTTATTCCACCACCCATGTACAAATGTTTTCAACTGTGGAAATAAGATAGGATCTTTCCTATTTGTGATGGATTGAATCCTCTCACACATGTTCATAAATTTAAAATTTGAGGTAAAAGCATTTAGAAAGGACTCTATAATGGTTTGTGCTCATAATTTTTTCGTATGATGATTATTCCAAGTTCAAATATTTAATTATTCTTGCATTTGTATAAAAAAAAACTAAAAATTTTCTCATCCCGAAACCTGAGATATTCCATTTTTCAATCTGAACCTGTTTCCTGTCTGGTAACATAGAAGCTAGTGCATACAATGTCACCATTTCTACCTCTTTCTCTTTATAGGTCAGAATAGTATTATATGCCTCTTTCCTAGACGTGATGAAGGCAATACTCTATCTTTGCAAGGTTTGACTTGAAGACTGGAGTTATCACAGAATGAGCTCACACAGTCAAGCTGTTTTGGAGTCCTACAACTGCGTGGGATAAAAGGTCAATGTCGTCCACAAACAGTAAAATGACAATGTAAATCCAATAGAGAAGGCCACCATCACTCAAGTTGCCTCCTGGAACTATTTCCGAGGACCTGTAAGATGTATGTTAAAAATTCCCTATTCTATTGTACCTACTCAAAGAAATTTATTATCTCACAAAAGAAACAGAGACCATTAGGCTTACATTTTGCAAAATGAGGCAAGTCCATAACAACTCATCAAAAGATTAGACCTCTGATTATTTGGCCAAAAGCCAGTTAATAGTGGAAAACAAAAAAGGCATATTGCAATGTACGTCCTGAAAAGAGTCTTGTACCTTTATGATCCATCTCTATTAGTGCTAAGCACATTTTCAAAACACTAATTTCCTCACTAAACTTCTAATTGTCTATAAATGTCAAGCTTGCATTCTGCACTGCATTTCTGGTGACAAAGAAGGCAATTTAGCGGACCTGTGAGTCCATTTGCACAGAGTTTCCCCAATGCAAGCTGTAATTAAATGAAACATCCAGCCAGATTCAAACATGCCTTACCAGTTCAAGCTGTCGGACACTACGCACATCCCTTGGCAATGGTATCTTTCTGTTTGTATCCTGCTATCCAGACAAAGAACTTTAGATTGCATTAAAGATGAAGACATTTTATTTGGCATTGAGAAACTGAATAAGCATTACCTCCTTCTTAGTTTCAAGTTCTGCTAGTTTAATGTAGATCTCTACCATTTGCCTCATCTGCAAAGAAAATGAGATGAATAACAAAGATCAAAATCATTAACAGAAATTTGGATTTTAATCAAAATAGATTTAACAATATTAAGGATAGTTAAAATCAAATCAAGAACCTGAAGGGTTAATGAATGGCATTCATCCACATAGCTTATGGAAAGCTGAAAAATAATGCCAAAGTTCTAAATTCTTTGTTTCTCTTTGCAAAACATTTTTCACTCAGAAGTAGAAACAACACCCAAAGGCCCATTATATTAAGGATGGAAGACCATTTGGGTCTATTGTTCATAGAAAAATAACCTGTTGAATTACTGCACCATGATGGGATGAGAGGCCATTCAAGAGGTCCTCTGCAGCATGCTTTTTGTCTAAGTCAACAACAAATGCACTCTTGCTTCTTTGTTTATCTTTGACACGATCTCCATTGGCTAAAGCTAGAAGCTAAACAAAGATTAACTCTTCAATGTTAGATCACACACCAAAGTTCATGCATGAATTCTCTGTATAATGCCTTGTAAAAGATTTAATGAAAATGCTAAAGAATAAAAGATAAATATAAAATGTTATTTTAAGGCAAATAAAGAAGGTTAGTTGCATGAATAAGGTCCAAGACTCATAATTGGCAAGGGAATATGATAAAAAGCAACACAATTTTTCTGAGAAATTCTACTTGCTCAAGGTTAATCACAAACGGAATGAGATCTACAATTGGGCATGGGATAATTACCTGAAATATCGTATGGTATGGATGGTCAATAGCCATTTTCTTAACAAGCATCGTCAATGCAAACTGCATGTACAGTATACAAGTCATAAAAATAGCCAAAATGATCTAATGTACAATTGAAGAATTGGAGTTAATTTCCTCAGTGCTGTAATATCTAATTTAATTTCATAGCTGACAACTAGTCAGTGTTTATGATCAAATAATTAAAACAGGAAAATCAGATAAGATAAGAGTGAATTATCTATTGAGATGGTACCTGAAAACTACGGGGTCCTTGACTATCTTTTGTAGCGCCCATTCTTGATGCAATCTGATATACTAATGGCAGAAATTTATATGATTGAACCTGCTCAGATATACAATAAAAAGTTACAAGTATATCATGGAAAGAAACTCAAACAGAAACTAGGAGACCAGAAATCAGAATGTCACTTTTAGGCCAATGGTTTTGTAAGATTATGAGCTTATCCCCCCCAGTCATGTATAAATACTTCTTCCATATAGATTTGCTACTTAGCATCCATCTTGGAGGGAATTAACACTTAATATATATTTCCCTGGATTCGCACCTGTTTTATTGTCTTGAGCATGGAATTGACCACATTCTGATTTGTTGATAGGTTGAACCATAAAGAGACAAGTCGAAATACCTGTGCAAGATACTTTAAACGTATGAGAGTTTTAAGGGAAGCAATTACCTTCTAGTTATTTCATTCCACGGATTATTACTATACTAGATTCTCAAATGTCAATCACAATATCTCATATATAATTATCAGAAAGGAAAACATAAATGGAAGTTCAATCTAGTTGACTTTTTGAAAATTTGAAAATGAACAACTTGTAAAAGATTCAGATGATTGATTAAGTAATGATCAGCTGGATAATAACTTATGCCAATCTGATACCAAGCAGATGCAGTAGAAATTGTAAGTGCATGCAAGAAGATGAGAGAAGAGAGAACACCCACAAATTCTCAACTGTACATATGCTTTACACAAATTAGAAATACATCTATACATATAGTAAAAATTTGTGCCTAGAGGATAAAAATAATGTTGAGATTTGTGTACCTTGGAAAGTGGTCCCCTTGAGTTATTGAGTGTCTAACTCAAAGGGGGAAATATTTGACCCTCACCACTTTACTTTATGTTATAAAGTCAAAGTGACTTTATTAGCACTTAAGGTCACAAAGTGATTTTATTAACATAACGTGACTTAGGAAACTTCAGTCAAGGGGAAATTTAATCTCAACCCTTGATCTTGGTTGGCCTAGATCTAATATTGGCCATTGGTTTCCTAGGTTAGCCTAAGGATGAGGCCAAAGGAGAGAAAAGAAGGGAAAAGGGTTTCATTGATCACTTGAAAGATTTGAGTGAAGGAAAAGAGGAGAGGAGAAGAGATTTGGAGCTTGAGGGTGCATCTTGAGAGGAGAGGGTGCAAGCAAGCTTGTGGGTGTACCATTGAGAGGAGAGCGCACTTAATTGTGGAGAGGGGCTTACTTGTGTAGAGTGCGCACTAAGCAAGGAGAGGGGTGCACTTGGTTAAGGGGCACACAGACTCAAGGAAGAGGCACATCTAGAGATTGGGCACAATCTTCAAGACAAGCAGGAAATCAAGGAAAGGGGTACATTCATCCAAGAGGGACGCAAATCCCAAGGAGGGCACAAGTCCCAAGGAACTGTGAATCTAAGCTTGAGAGGAGCTAGCTTTTGTATCAAGTTCCTTTGTATTATTTCCGTGTTGCTATATTTGCTTGAGATCTCCATAATAAAATTTCTTTTCTATCAGTTTTCCCCATGGGGGTTTTTCCAGGGTCATGTTTGTTAGCATTGAGAATCACCCTCAAACTGCTAGAGGATAAGCCCAGTACCCATCAAATAGGTTTGTAATGGTAATTTTATCATAGAGTGTCAAATGGACAAAACTCAGTATAGCAATGTTCAAACACAAAAATTTCTAGGCAAGAATGCATAAGCAAGTGAGGTCTTGGCTAACTTCAGTCAGTGATTTAAAGATAAATGTGAGTAGATGGAAGACTTTAATGAGAAAGATGAATTAGTCTACTATTAGCATGATGCCTTACTAGAAGACAAATGAAGAAAAAGCTCAAACACAAGAACTTCTTGATCCAAACTTTAAAACACTGATAACAATTACAACAACATTACAATCAAGCATACATTGTAACACAACTATAATATCTCAATTGAATCATTCAATGATATGAGCAAATCAGAGTAAGAAAGAAGTAAGATAATGGAAAAGGAAGTTGACTTCTATTAGGCAAAATGTCTCAGATCTCATACATAAAAACCAGAGGCCGGCTCTGTTACATCAAAACATTACATCAGGGAGTCTATGCTCAACCATTTGAACCCAAAACTGTCATTCTAATGTTGTATTTATAGCCTTAAAAATGAGTGATAGCATACAATTCGAGTTGGATCCTCTTACATAGGATTCTCCCACTAAAAACTAAAACTCTTTACATCTGTACAAGTGGAAAAACAAACTGCTAAAAACAGGGAAAATGTTGGCAACAACCTTAACACCATAATCTTTGCATAGTGAGTTGTTCCTTGAGCACATCTCCTCCGTTGCCATGTGTCCACCAGCTCCAACTGACCTCCAAGCATTTGTGCTAAGCTCCATTTTCCACCTAGTGATCGTTGATTCTCTCAAAACCCATCAAAATTGGAATTGGTAGCGAACCCTGAAGTGTTGACTATATCAGCCAGTTCGTAGCGGGTTTCACAGCGAATTCTGCAACACTCGCTTGTGTAGACTATTTCACAACAGATTTCGTAGCAAGACTGCATTTTTGTCTGTCTAGGTCATTTCACAACGGATTTCGTAGCGACTATACAACTTCTGCATGTGTAAATGATTTCGCAGCGCATTCCGTAGCGAACTTGCAACTTTTGTATGTGTAGATCATTTCGCAGCGCCAGGCACTACGAAATGTCCTATAGTTGTCTGTGTTGTGCAGTTTGAGCCAAAAATACCCAAAAATCTTAGCAAAAGGTGTATAATCTTGTAAATGCCTCCTAAGCAGGTATAATCATGATACTTCCCACAAAAAACTTCAAAATGCAAGGGTGACCATCTTCAAAATTGAGGGTCTTCCAGCTACTCCACTTCACCTCATTAGTCTGGTACTTATTCTAGTTGGAGCTTGAGCTAACACATTGAGATTTCTTTGAGCTAACTCATCTTTGAAGGGCTGTAACTCCAGCTTGAGTTTTCTGATCTAAGATTGTAGGTCTTTTTTCTGCCTATATAGATTTCTAAGCTGCCTATGAAGGGGCAAAAATCTCTTTGCTGTAAACCTAGCCAGATCAATGGTTTCCTTATACATATCCATAAGGCCCTTCAACTTTTTCCTCTCACCCAACCCTTCTTCCTTCAGGCGAGCAACCTCCTTTCTAGCATCTCTGAGTTGTCTGATTAATCTTTTGAAGGTAGGGTTCTCAGGGGGAGTAGTTATGTCTATGACTTCAATGTGTTTTTCAACAGTCTCAATTTTAACCTTATCCTTCCTCTTGACATGAGCTTCTGCTATGACCTCTTATTCAACAATTTCCTTCTTGGCTGATGACCTGGTGAAGGGCCTCCTAGTTCTAGTCTCAACTGCAGCAGTAGGTGAGGGGAAAAGCAACTTTCTCCCTTTTTTGCCTGTGGTTTTAGCTGAGGGAATTTTTTCTAGTTCTGGAGCAGGTTGGGGTGAAAATTCCCTCTGTGGAGAGTGATGAGCTCCTCCTTCTTCCTCTTCTTATTCCTTAGGAGCCTCAACATCTTTGGCAATGTGTTTGCCCTTTCTCTTTTTACTTGTTTCTGTGTGAACAACACTATCATCTTACAAAGGGCTCTGTACCTTAGATTGAGGAGTAGGGACTACATTTAGTTGCAGATGTGCGTGCAGAGGCAATGAATTGCTCCCAAGCTATGTTTCTTTTCTTCAACTCCTCCATCACAAGCATCCTAATCAACCCTGAGTGGAAAACACTTGTGTCTACAACCTTGGATTTGGCTTGGACCCTATCAACCATTTTCCCCATACTCCTAAACAAATAGAAAGGGATGTTCATTAGATCTTTGCCAGTGAAGTGCAGCAAAAGTCTAATGTGATATTAGTAAATCATATTTAATCTGCCCTCATAGGTAAAATATCTTTGGATCACCTTTAACATCTTGTCAAATCCCTCAACCAAGTGGCTCCTAGGCACTCCCTTAGATAGCTTATCTCCCTAACACTTTGGTTTGAGGAACTCTTTAGAGAAGGCTGCATTAAGAGTCATGGATTTAAACCATCTTTCACCTGTGTTAGGTATCTTAGTGGTTGTTGCAATGGTGGCTTCAGATACCTCCATTTCAAGGGTTCCCACCTTGGTTTTAGTGCCATCAAAATTTAAGGCAAACTCTCTGGCTACCTCAGGGTGTCCCCTCTGCATATTCTGACAGAAATTTAAGCATCCATCCCTATGGAAGACCTCTCTGATCAGAGGTTTAGCATCGAACAACTGCATATCACAAGGCTTTGTCCTGACTACACTCCTACCCTTGTGAGACTTCCTTTGTTGAGGTGTATCCATTTGCTTATAATAGGAGGAAGAACAATACAACAATCTGAAAAATGTGACACGCCAAACAAAGAACAAAGGTCTTAGGGTTTGTAATGATGGTCTTTTCAAAGTTGGCTTCTTCTAAGGCTTCAGATTTTTCCTGTCTGTTTGACCACTGAGCTTATGAAAGGGCAACTGAAGGTGAAGAAAAGTAAGAAAACCCTCCAGGAAAATAGATATGCAAGGAAGAAACAACTACCAAAGCTTTAAGCTAATAATTCACCATCATGCAAGGTCATCACCAGGTTAATCAACAAGGCTCTTTAAATTTTCAACGTAGACAGATTTTAGACTTGGAATAACAATTGAAAATCTAAAGGAATTTTGTTGATACAATCCATGTAATCAGAGGATAACAATGTTGAGTTTTATGCACAAGTTCGCAACGCTGGAATAGGGGATCCGTAGCACAATTCGTCGCAGATTTTGCAGTATAATAGCAAGGGCCAAGAAAGAGATATGCACAATGGCTCTGACAACAAGATTTACTCAATTGTGATAGAAGAGGCTGACAATACTGCAGATAACCTGAGAATTTGGTGATAGCAAAGCTAAAGAGGTAGGTTGGTGATGTGAATCCTCAATTTGTAGCACCCAGGAAGAGAAACGTAGGCATGGTTTTAATCTGATCTTCAATGTAGTTCAAAAAACTCAGTGAGTACCTGGACATCGTGGCTTGACTGTAGATATGCTTCAGATAGCATGAAACCTCCTGCAACATCTCTAACCTTCAATTACCCTCTGCCAACTAGTCTGTAGCAGTTTCCGCAATGCCTGTCTGAACTCAGGAGTTTCTGCAGCATCGAACTAGCAGCAAAATTCAAATCTTGAGAAAACAGTTAGACAACCTTAAATGACTAAATCCCAACTTATTTCCTTCAAATTATGGATGCTGAAAACAATGAGATCGATTGATACCAGCCTCATAAGTGCAATAATGGTAAAGAGGAAAGGTGTACTCAAGATGCGCTACGAAAACTCCTGATAAGATGGCAACGTACTAAAATTACTTGATTTGACCATCTAACGAGTAGAGGGACAGAGTGGAGGGGTTTAAGTGCATAGTGCAGGTAGTGAGATGTCAGACTAGTAATGGCATAAGGGTGATAGTGATGGTTGTCTAATCGTGTGATGAGATGAAGGTATAAACCAAAGGAATGAACCAAAGGTATAAACCAAAGGTATGGGCCAACATTCAACCTTACATTTATTTTTTGCTAAGACCTTAGAAAACCACAAGGAGAAAATCAAAGTAAAGCTTAAACAAGACTAAGGATAAAAATTAAAAACCTAAAGATGAATTTGACCCATAACAACTTCATGTGATAACAATGTTGACCAAAACTACATGTGTATAAATCTTGTGGTTTGCTTATTTCTTTATCAGCATTTAGGTGTAAAGATCCGAGAGGAGTATTTTGTGTTTTAATGCATGTTGGAAGGCTAACAATGGACAAAAAAACTATCCTAATTAAACCCTTCACCAAGAGGCATCGGAAGAGCATAAAATCAAAGCTTGAGGACAGATTCAGTGGGCAGAAAAATCAGAACTGGTGGCTTTCCTAAAACAGCGAGAAAACAGTCCTGAAATACCTTGAAAACTGTGCCCAACAAGAGGTCAAGGACAGACTTGTTGGGCAGGTCTTAGGAACCTCAAAATTCTTCATGGTATCAGAGCCAAAGGGCACAAGAGTTGGCTGATATAGTTTGCAAGCAGTTGGCAGATTTTTGTCTCACCTTTATGAACTTCTATGAGCACACTTTGTAGAGGTGGCGCTTGCTTGCTTGAGATACCCTTTCCTTGGTACTCTTTGCATTCTGAACCCCATATTTTGCCTTTTGATACTCAGTTATCATTTGCAATTCCCCTTTATGAGGTTTCAAGCTTCATGCCTTTACATTTTTCTGGGCAATAGTCCTTTATAATTGGTGCATTCATTCGCATCCGAACAAGGGCGATTACCATTAGAGGGGCTAGAGCTCAAGCTGGCCTGAGGCTTTTATGGTGGCCTTTATAATTTAGCAATGATATATATATGTATAGCAGCTGCATCTTCCTTTGGGCCTTCAACCCCTTCTTTTCATGAGAGAATGGGCCATAGTCGAAGTTTGGGATATATGTAAGGATTTATGATCGAAAATGTTAAGTATGATCAGGAGTGGAACGTTACCCTTGGGAGGGCTCCCCAGTATTACCCCTTTTTCTTGGCGATGACAACATGGGACTACGGCACAAAAGCTGACCACCAAGGTGAAACAAGGGAAACAAGACAACGTTTCAAGCAAGTGATCCACTATTCAACTTGAACCAAAGATCCTTGTCTACATGCCCAATAAATTAAACACAACACCCTGCATGGGGAAAGGACTAACCATACCTCATGGTGACACTCACTTACCATGCCCTATACCCTGGGTTGCTTGAATGTGATAAGCCTTGGTTGATCTATGCCGGGAGGCAAATCAGGGGGGATGTTGGGCTCTGCTAGTCAATCTGGCTCTCAACACTCCATGTCTGCTACATGTGGCCCTTGAGACATGATCTCCTTATTTACCCCTAGGCTGAGGGGGGTAACAGGCACCAAGTATGCAATAAAGGGATCTAGAATAGTGCCATTCCAGACGGAGTCGAGAGGTGTGTTGAGAGTGATGAATGTGCTATGGGAGCCAGAACTCAGGAGAAGTTTGATCTCAATCTCAACAATTGAGAAGAAGGGCTTTGACATACTATTCCAGGATGGAGGATCTAGCTCAGACATAGCAATGGATTTTGGAGTTAGAGAGAGCAACTTGTATAGGCTAAAGAGCCAGCCTATGCGAGCTATGGCAAGCAACAGAGTGGCAGAGAATAAGGAACAGGTGGGAAGGATCAACCGTCCAAGTCTGTCAAGGACTCATGGTACGAGATGATCATGCAGAATGCTCAGGAATAGGAGGCTTCTAGGAGCATGATCAGGGGGAAGTCTTCGAAGAAGGGTTTGAGCGAGATGGTAGGGATGGCTTTCGTTTTAGAGGGAGTAGTCAATCAGGTGGATTGGAGAGTAGCAATGGTAGCAAATCTGATAGCGAAGACAGAGCCACCTCTAGTTCATAGAAGTACCTTCCTCGCTAAGAGGGAGTGTTGATGTATTTAGCATTAGACAGGTACTTCCATATAATGTCCCCAATTTGGGACATCATCACAGTGCAGAGGTTTATAATGACCAGAGTAGTTAGATGGGTGTTATAGCGAGTACATGGGTTATTTAGAGGCATTGTGAGGTCCAGCTTGCATTTCTCATCATATCTCATCATTATGAGCCATTCCGCATAGGTTGGCTTTGGTTTCGTTGCATTCCAATGATTTCCATGATTTTGACTATTTTGAGCTATAAGTCAATTAAATTCACTAAAGAGGTCATTTTGGGCACATTACTTGGAGGAACCTCTCAGTGTAATAGCTCATTGGAATCGAGAGGAGCAACACTACAGGATGGGATGGCTAGAAGTGACTTTTAGTGGCCAGGGAAGCCACAAGGAGAAATAAGGAGCTTTTCAGAGGTAAAAAGGTTAATTAATTAATTAAAGTGATTTCATTAATTAATTAAATATTAATAAAATGAAAGTCACTTTGGAGGGACAAGGAGAGCAAAAAGTATAAAGGAAAGGCAAGGGCCTCTACTCATTCATTCATGTATGTTTATCTTTTGGATTTCTGGCTTCTAGCTAGAGGGCCCATCCCTTGGAGGTTCTGAGGGTTTTGACTTAACAAACCCTAGAGGATGATTCGGTGGTGAAAGATTCCACCTAGCTTGTCCCAAGCTTGGTTTCGGAGACGCAATACTCTCCCACACCATTCTAGCTCGGTTCTACATCAGTGCAGGAGGGTTCTACACAGCCATAGGCATATGAAGAGAAGGAGGGCGCACCATTGGGGGTTTCCAGCAAGGGGGGCGCACCATCCTTGGAGAGAGATTCGTTGTAGGAGATTGGCAGGGCTTTTGCAGATTCTATCACTTGGGTTTTCATTGCAGGGCCTTGGACATTAGATCTAGTCCATTCATGAGGAGTTTCAGGTGCTATTTGATTTATTAGATGCATGGGACGAATTAGAGGAGAGGAGCAAACTTCAAAAATTGGTTTCAGTCATTTGTTAGCTTAGATCTTCACCATTTCGCTTGGGACTTCACTAGGGAGGTAACCAAGCCCCGATCTATCATTTTGGAGAGTTTCAGGAGGTTTGGACGCCTCATTCATCTAGGCTGAATTATTAGGGTTTCAGCCATCCAGGGGGGCGCACCATTCAGTGGAGGAGTTTCAGATCTACAGGGTTTGAGAGTGGATTTGGCGATTTGGACACCTGGGTTGTCCTTATAGTTGCCCAATCTATCAATTGGCATATTTCTTGGGGTGATTGGACACTTTTAGCAGCAGGGCCGAATTGTTGAGGGGCTTCAGCTATCCAGCAGGGCGTGGCACCTTCCATCTTGGGGGTTTAGCATTCTTACGGCCAAGATCCATTGTATTCAGTCTTCATTGTATATCCAGCCTTTGGAGGCGTGTTGCAGTCTTCTATTGGAGCATTTTGTAGCAGCCCTATTGTCTATCTTCTTAGCCATCTGTTGAGCATTCTAGATCGACATCTTCATTGTAGCAAGTTTCTCTATTTCATGAATAAAATCATATTTGGGATGTTTTGGATTGTCTATCATATTGCATATGGTTGAGGTATGTTCCATGGTTGTCTCTTCTTGTTTATAGCTGCAATACACATATATAACACATCAGTAAACCCTAAGACCGAAATCAAGAGGCCATTCAGCAAGTAAACACATCTAAACAAGGAGTACAGCAAAGTGTTTGATGAAATACCTCACTCAAAAAAAGTTTTAAAAAGACACCAAAACCGTGATGATCCTAGCATAATGGCTTGGGATCATTACAGGGAGTATTGCAGGGCCAATAGGGTGATCTTCAACAGAGGTTAGCATGGTACCTAGGGATTGCAGGATTGAGCATTTCACTGACTCATAGGGGAGAGTGGACCATTGCAGGGGAAAGTTATTCTAACTTTCCATTGAGCTTTAGTGTTGAGAGGAGCGCACCGCTTGCGGTTGTCTCACGGAGGTCTTACAGCACCTCATTCGGGCCTCAGCATGAGCAGTTGATGGAGGTCGTGTGGATCTTCATAGAGACTTGGAGGATGGACTCATTTCGAGATGAGGCCATGTATCATATGCAGGAGATGCACAGAGTTGGTTTATTTCAGGATTACTTCCATGGGTTCGCAGTTCATGACTTGTTATGGGACCCAGGGGGCAGAGTGTATGAGTGTTCATTTTTGTATGGGTTCTACTATGTATCCCACAGGTGGACATGGGATCCTGGTATTTTATTTGAGATGATTTGGTTATTGCTTGACGACAAGCAATTTTCTAGCAGGGAGGACTGTAATGTCCCCACTTTGGGACATCATCACAGTGCAGAGGTTTATAATGACCAGAGTAGCCAGATGGGTGTTACAGCAAGTACAGGGGTTATTGAGAGGCATTGTGAGGTCCATCTTGCATTTCTCATCATATCTCATCATTATGAGCCATTCCGCGTAGGTTGGCTTTGGTTCCATTGCATTCTGATGATTTCCATGATTTTGACTATTTTGAGCTATAAGTCAATTAAATTCACTTAAGAGGTCATTTTGGGCACATTACTTGGAGGAACCTCTCAGTGTAATAGCTCAATGGAATCGGGAGGAACAACACTACAAGATGGGATGGCTAGAAGTGACTTTTAGTGGCCAGGGAAGCCACAAGGAGAAATAAGGAGCTTTTCAGAGGTAAAAAGGTTAATTAATTAATTAAAGTGATTTAATTAATTAATTAAATATTAATAAAATGAAAGTCACTTTGGAGAGACATGGAGAGAAAAAAGTATAAAGGAAAGACAAGGGCCTCTACTCATTCATTCATGTATGATTATCTTTTGATATCTGGCTTTTAGCTAGTGAGCCCATCATTGGGGGTTTTTGAGGATTTTGACTTAACAAACCCTAGAGGACGATTCGGTGGTGAAAGATTCCACCTAGCTTGTCCCAAGCTTGGTCTCAAAGATGCAATACGCTCCCACACCATTCTAGTTCCAGATCTACTCAGTTGCAGGAGGATTCTACATCAGTTGCAGGGGCAGAGAGAGAGAGGGCGCACCAGCTAGGGTTTCCAGCAAGAGGGGTGCACCATTCATTGAGGGAGGATTCGTCCTAGGAGATTGGCAGGGCTTTCTGGGATTCTATCACTTGGGTTTTCATTGCAGGGCCTTGGACATCAGATGTAGTCCATTCATGAGGAGTTTCAGGTGCTATTTGATTTATTAGATGCATGGTACGAATTGGAGGAGAGGAGCAAACTTCAGAAATTGGTTTCAGTCAATTGCTAGCTCAGATCTTCATCATTTCGCTTGGGACGTCACCAGGGAGGTAACTAAGCCCCGATCTATCATTTTGGAGAGTTTCAGGAGATTTGGAGGCCTCATTCAACTAGGATGAATTATTAGGGTTTCATCCATCCAGGGGGGCGCACCATTCAGTGGAGGAGTTCAGATCTACAGGGTTTGAGAGGGATCTTGGAGATTCGGGCACCTGGGTTGTTCTTGCCATCACCCGATCTCTTGTTTGGCATCTTTCTTGAGGTGATTGGACATCTTTGGCACCAGGGCCGAATTGTTGAGGAGCTTCAGCTATCCAGCAGGACGTGGCATTGGTCTTCATCTCTTATCTAGCCTTTGGAGGCTTATTTTGTATTATCGGTGTTAAATTTATAAGCAGCTGCGAGAGCCATTCTCCTGGAGGTTGACTAAGACCCTAGACGAGATCTAGGGCCCCTAGTGCACTCCTGGGGTATGTGGTCTGGGACCAAATTGACTAAGACCCTAGACGAGATCTAGGGCCCCTAGTGCACTCCTGGGGTATGTGGTCTGGGACCAAATTGATAAAGACCCTAGACAATGTCTAGGGCCCCTGGACTGAGTCCAGGGTACCCATGCCTGGGGCATTGGGTTCTTGGTCTGGGACCAAGAGATTGAAGACCCTAGAAATGTCTAGGGTCCTTGGACTGAGTCCAGGGTACCCATGCCTGGGGCATTGGGTTCTTGGTCTGGGACCAAGAGATTGAAGACCCTAGATATGTCTAGGGCCCCTGGACTGGGTCCAGGGTACCCATGCCTAGGGCATTGGGTTTCTTGGTCTGGGACCAAG
>JASDQU010010661.1:43856-62056 GCA_032191745.1 Picea mariana | reverse complement strand
CACTCCAGAGTATAACTCACGCTTAGAACTTGAGGTGGCTAAGACCTTTTACAAATTCATCATGCCAACACCTCTTATTACAATTTTTTATGGAAATGTAGAGTAACCAAGTGGTCTTTTGGACCGGCTGAATTTCTGAACTTCTGAATTTTGAACAATAATGTTCAATCTTTGGCGGCTCAGCAGAAATTCACCATAGTGCAACTTTGGTGGATAACAGGCCCTAACACCCCATCGACCCAATCTAGTAACCCTAGTCAACAAATGAATATACCCTCGCTAAACACAGCCATTCCACAAACTAGTGTACGTCAAGGCATGATAGTCCCTAACCAGTTCCCTCCATATGCTAACCAAACCATTTTCTATTCGCCAAGAGCAAAACTAGAGTTACCAAAATTCAATGGGAATGAAAAGCAAGGGGTGGCATGGTTTAATAAAGTAGAAGAATATTTCGACATCTATGGTATTTCTATCGATGATGAAAAACTTTGATATGCATCTATGCAACTAGAAGGGAATGCGTATAACTGGTATATATGGTGGAAGAAAATTGGTTATGCAATAAGTTGGACGAAGTTCAAGAATGATTTTTTTTAAAGATTTCAAGGTATCAAAGAAGAAGAGTTCTTTACAGAACTCATCAGACTTCAACAGAAAGGAGATGTGGACGAATTTACTCGTGAGTGGGAAACTCTGGCCACAAGGGTACCCCGAGTATCAAAAGAATGCCTAGTCAATCATATATAATAGGTCTTAAACCCCACATTCAGAGCGAATTGAAATTACATGATATTACAGAAATGGAAACTGCTATACATAAGGCAAAGCGACAGAATACAAGTGAGAAGGTCAATCAAGGTTCGGCAAGGTTTATTCAAGAAGGAATGCACCACAATCCACGAATACAGAAAAAGACAAATACATACCACCCCAACTTCATGACGATAAAAGAAGAAGTTTGGAAGCCCAAAGAATAAAAGAAGGCAAATGTAAACACTGTGGAGAAAAATGGGATCCAAGACAGGTGTCACATAGAAGATAACTCAAAAAAATTATATACATGTGAAGCAGAAAAAGATGAAGAATCAGAAAGTGAAGAGGTAGAGAACCCCCAAAATATCACATCAGACTTCGAAGGTGACAACACACCAAGAATATCACTCGCAGCCATTACAGGCATTAGCCAACCACAAACTCTTAAATTAAGAGGGCATATCAAAAATAATAATGTCACAATACTAATTGACACATGAAATACCCACAACTTTCTCAACATTAATATCGCAAGGAAACTCAAACTATTTGTATACCTAGTTCCATATATGAAGGTTATGGTTGCAGATGGCAAAAAAATTGAGAACGTAGGGAAATGCCACAAAGTGAAACTTCAAATACAAGAATACAATTTAGAACCGGAACTCCACACCGTACCCTTGGGAGGAGTAGATGTAGTCTTAGGAGTCCAGTGGTTACAAACATTGGGTACCTATTCTGCTAATCACCAAAATAATTTCATTAGATTCAAGTGGCAAGGGCAAAAGTACAAGTTATATGGTTTCCAACCTCCCCAAACACAAGTTGCGTCATCTCGACAAATGGAAAAGATGATTTGGAAGGGAGCAACCACCTGTTTCATCCAATGCCATCAAATGGAAATACAAGAGTCAGAACAAGATAACTCCAGAGCACCAAAAATTCAAGAATTAGTTCAAAAACATAAGAGGGTATTTCAAGTCCTTCCCATGGAGTTACCACCATAAAGAAGAATAGAACATGTTATTGAAGTTAAGCCAAGATCAAGTCCGATCAAAGTTAGACCATACAGGTACCCCCATCATCATAAAACAGAAATAGAAAGCTTCATCCAAGACCTGCTAAAATGTGGCATTATCACAAAAAGCAGAAGTCCATATGCAACACCAGTGGTGCTAGTACGAAAGAAAGACGGTTCTTTCAGGTTGTGCATAGATTATAGGGGACTAAACAAGATAACAATCAAGAACAAATTTCCCATTCCTTTCATCAATGAGATGTTGGATGAACTACATGGAGCCAAATATTTTTCAAAACTTGATTTGAGGTCAATGTATTATCAGATTAGAGTAAGATTAGAATGGAAAAAACCGCCTTCCAGACACATGAAGGACACTACGAATTCAAGGTGATGTCGTTTGGACTAACAAATGCCCCTACTACCTTCCAAGCAACCATGAATGAACTATTTTACCCATACCTGACGAAATTTGTCTTAGTCTTTTTTGATGACAACCTCGTATATAGAAAAACATGGAAGGACCATCTTAAGCATTTAGAACAAGTATTGTCTATTCTAGAAGAAAATCAATTCTATGCAAAAATGTCAAAATGTACATTTGGAAAGAAGGAAGTGGAGTATCTTGGTCACATTATATCGAAAGATGGGGTCAACGTAGATCAAAAGAAAATCAGAGCAATCACAGAATGGCCGAAACCAAAAAGCATATCTAAGCTAAGAGGCTTTCTAGGGTCGACCGGATACTGTCGAAGATTCGTCAGGAATTATGCTCATTTAACTGCTCCCCTAACAAACCTCCTAAAGAAAAACTCCTTTCAATGGAATAAGAAGGCAGGAAAGTGTTTTGAAGCCTTGAAAAAAATTATGTCCACAACTTTCGTGTTAGCAACACCCGATTTCTCAAAACCCTTCGTAATTGAATGTGATGCCTCAGGTTTTCGGATAGGAGCAGTCCTGATGCAAGATGGACACCCAATAGCACTTGAAAGAAGGAAACTAAATAAGAGGGAATGCTTGCAGTCTACATGCAATAAGGAAATGCTTGCCATCATGTATGCACTAACAAAATGGCGACAATATCTCTTGCGTAGCAAGTTTTTGATACGTACAGACCATAATAGTCTCCAATACTTCTTACAACAAAAAACATTAACAACAGAACAACAAAAATGGATGGAGAAAATAGCCACTTTTGATATGGAGATATTACATAAAAAGGGAAAAGAGAATGTAGTGGTTGATGCTCTCTCACGAAAAGACGAAGAAACGCAAGTTTTTCCAATATCAATGGCAATTCCCGAATGGTTGGATGAGATCCGAACCGAGTATGCCAAAAACCCAAAGACCTATTCCATATTCAATGATTTGAACAGATATCCCAAGTTTGAATGGAGGAGTGATGTATTATGGTATAAAGGAAGAATTTATTTAAATTCCAATTCAAAATTTAAATCCAAAGTTCTTCAAGAATCCCATGATTGTCCAGTTGTTGGTCACGTTGGATTTTTCAAAACATTCTATAACGCACGTAAATCATTCTTTTGGAAGGGGATGAATGCAGATATTCAAAAAAATGTAGCACAATGTGACCTTTGTCAAAGAAACAAAAGCGAAAATATATTAACCCCAGGGTTACTCCATCCGTTACACATTCCCAACAAAAGTGGGAAGAGATTTCAATGGAATTTATTGAAGGTTACCCATATCAAAAGGAAAAGATAAAATATTAGTGGCAGTAGATAGACTACCAAGTATGCTCACTTTATGGGAGTTAGAAAAACTGATTCCGCAAAACAAACAGCTGAAATCTTCTGTAAAAATGTTTACAAGCTACATGGGTTTCCCAAGGTCATCGTCAGTGGTAGAGACGCCAAGTTTAAAAGGAATTTTTGGAGAGAATTTTGCAAACAAATCGGGACTTCCCTTAATATGAGCTCAGCGTACCATCCTCAAACAAATGGACAAACAGAAGTTGTCAATAAATGCTTAGAAACCTACCTTCGTTGTTTTGTCACCGACAAGCAAAATAAATGGTTTCAATGGTTGCACCTTGCTGAGTGGTGGTATAACTCCACATATCACACGTCTGCTAAAATGACACCATTTCAAGCTCTCTATGGATATGAACCCCCAACTTGGAAGGAGTTAGCTACATGTTGTTGATTTTTCAATAGGCTAGGCTTAAGCATGAAGTTCATTCCATTTTTAGGATCTTACTTAAACCATAACCAATTTGTTGCAGTAACCAAGATCACAAGAAGAAACACCATGCACAAGTACACAAGAAGTATCTTGGGAAACCCTTCTCAACAAGGGAAGAAAACCCATCCAATCCTTTGCTATATTCTTCAAGAGAAAGACCTCCACCACCATAAAAGATTAGCACACAAAAGGGTGCTCACAAACCCTAGAAGACTAGCGCCTAAGAGAGGTGCGCACTTTTCCCAAGAACAAGTGTTTGCTGAAATTTCCAAACTCCCACTTGTGATATGATTCCTCAATGGGGAATTTACCTTTACTTATATTAGACTGAACCTATCAACAGTGGTGTCTATTGGCACAATAGGGCCGACCTCAATAACTCACAATATAATTAATAATTACCATATTAATTATCTTTTACATTAATTATCTTTAACTTTATGGTGGGGCCGACCTGTACCCTTTACATCACAAATAGGGTTACAGGTAAGTCTAACTCTTCAACAATATAGCAAGGGATCTCATACACCCACTAGTGCTCAGCCACTAGGGGCACATCCATCTGTGCTCAACCTCAGGGATGTCCACATCTCTATCTCACTGCGTCTCACAGGAGAACCACACTCGCTAGTGCTCAACCACTAGGATCACGTTCACTTGTGCTCAGCCATAGGCACGTCCAACTCAGCAGATCTTCCTTCTCACTGCGTTACACGGGAGAATCATCTGGAGTATCACATCATCTCAACTCTCTGCTCAGAGGAAGCTAATACATCATTTCATTTGTCTCAGAATGATGCACCCAACTCATGGGCTTTTCCACACATTCACATGTGCTCAGCCACAATCACGTCCAACTCAGCAGATCTTCTTTCTCACTGCATTACACAAGAGAATCATCCGGAGTATCATCTCAACTCTCTGCACAGAGGAGGCCAACACAACGTTCCAATTCTGTCTTAGATAGGAACCACACACCCATCTCACGGGCATAACCAACTCATGGACTCTCTCTCAAGCCGAATCTCTTAGTCTATGTCCTGGAGGATGTCTCACGCAGCTGTAATCATCAACACTCCCTCTCAGCTAGGGAGGCATTCTTCACCAAGCCAAGTCTCTCGCGGAAGTACTAGAACTTCGTCTTGGTTGTAATCATCAACACTCCCTCTTAGTTAAGGGGGTAATCTTCACCAGGCCAGGTCTCTCATTAAAGTACTCGAACTTTGTTTTGGCAAGCAGTTTGGTGAATATATCTACAATCTGCTCATGTGTAGGAAGGTACTGCACGTGTACTTCTTTCCTCTACACTATGTCTCTGATATAATGATATTTTATCTCAACGTGTTTTGATCTTATCATGAAACACAAGGTTCTCAAAGAGCTTCACACACCTCTGGTTATAATCATAGAATCCATCTCATGATCCAGTAAATCTGCCAAAAGCTTGTGAAGCCACTGCTTCGCACACTCAATGCTATATACTCTGCTTATGTGGTACTCAAGGCCACAAAGCTTTGTTTCCTGCTGCACCAGAAAACCATGGAAAACTCCAAGGTAAAACAACAATCGGATGTGCTCTTTCGGTCCACTGTACTCTCTGCCCAATCTGTATCGGCATATTCCTACAAACTCAAGTTCACACTAGAGGCATATCTCAGGCCATATCTAATTGTGTCTCGTATATATCTCAATACATGTTTCACTGCTATCCGGTGAGTCTGTTTCGGCTAACTCATGGATTGACTAAGCATATTTGCTACATAACATATATCAGGTCTAGTGTTAACCAGATACATCAATGATCTAATTAGTTGTGGATCAATCTTGTCTAAATCATCATCATTCATTTTCTTCAAATACATCACCATCGATGTAGGTATGGCTTTGCATTTAGTCATACTAAACTTCTTTAATATTCCCATTGTATATTTTCCTTGACTCAGAAAAAATCTCATCAGTCCTTTGTCATACTTCTTGTCCCAAGAAGTAGTTCATCATACCCAGATCCTTCATTTCGAAATCAGAGGTCAAGGCTTGCTTGTAATCCAACAACACGACTTCCTGAATAAGTCATCAAAATCAAGCTCTTGTCACCAACAATGTAATAATATAGGTTTGGATCAACAACACTCTTGTTGAAGCCCAAACTCATCAAGAATCCATCCATCTGATGTAGTTTCCAACTCATGGATGGTAGTACGGATGGAAGTGCATCGGGCTTACTGGATCAAGTGTCTTGTCATAGAAAACTCCCTATGTTTGTGGGAATCCTCTGGCTACAGATCTCGCTTTGTATTTCTTGACACTTTCATCAGTTGCATGCTTGATCTTATAGATCCACTTGGAAGTCACCACAGACTTCCCTTCTGGTCTTGGAATAATATCTCATACATCATTTTTTATTTAAGATAAACTAGTATTCTTTTGTCATGGCATCTTGCAATACCTGTTCACCTGTCCCTTCTCCATGATAAGAAGGCTCAGAATCAATGAAGTGGTTCATGGCTGAAGGGTAGCTTGAAAATCTCTTTTTCTCTCTCGGGATGTGCCTTGAGGGGCTTGTGTGTTCCTCTGCCTCCTACAGAGTTTGTTGAGCCTAGGCAGGCCTTTTATGGCCTATTGCAAAAATCCCTACGAATATCAACTAGAGCAACTGGATTAATGGCTGCTTTCCTCTGAACTGTTGAAAGGGAGAAGATAATATATCTTCCTTCTTCTCATTTTGTTTGACTCCCTCTGAGTCAAGTAACTCCCTCTTAAGTCTGAAGGATGGATGTCTTCTTTTACTTGTTTGCTAGATCTTTTATGTCTTTTGGTGCTCTACTAACTAGCATAATAATCAATCAATAAGGTTTGGACTCTCGTACCAGGGATAATGGTCCAAGTCATGAGGGCTCCCACACTAAAGATAATACCCTTCACTTATTAAGAATGCAATCAACTATAAGTTTAATGATCAAACAATTTACCTGTGTCTGCAGTCATGCTTAATTTTGTATTTGGTTTAGAGGAAGTAATTCTCATCTCTCTTATCTTCATCCTTTTGAGGAGGGTCTGGATCAATGTCTGCGGTGGAAGCATATTGTCTTCCTTTCTTCCTAGTTGGACAATTTCTTGCATAGTGTCCATATTTGTCACATTTGAAGCACTGAACCTCTGAAACATCTCTTCTCTGATTATGACCTGAAGCTGATGGAGTCTTCTCATCTTTGAATGCTTGTCTGAAGTTTCTTTTGAATCTTCCTCCTTTCTTTGTATGAAGTGCAAGAGCATGGTTGTCATCAAGGGAGTCTTCCACTCCTCTATTTCTAAGTCTAAGTTCTTCTTCAGTACAGTTTGTCCACAGATGATCAAAAGTTGGTAATTTTTCTCTTCCACTGATGCTTTGAAGAAAAGGTTCCCAGTGTTTTGGAAGATTGTTGAGAGTGGATAAGACCAATTCTCTATTAGACATGATTTCTCCAATGGCAACTAGTTGATCTTTAATCTCTGATATCTTCATAAAGAAGGTAGCAACTTTATCACCTTTTGTCATCTTGGTACTTTGAAGTTGGCCCTTTAAGGTAAGGGCTCTGAGGGTGTTGTCACTTTCAAACATATCTTTCAGCGCTTCATACATTTCATAAGTTGTCTTCAGGTTGGCAATACGAGGTAGGAGATGATCTCTTACTGAGTAGATGATTATTTTTCTTGCCTTGACATCTTCTTCCCTTCTTATTTCTTTCTCTTCATCGATAGTTGTTTCTAGTAAAGTCTTTAGTATCACACAGAAAAGGTCATCTTCTTCAAGGGTGACCTGAAGCCTTCACTTCTAGGAGCTGAAGTTGCTTGATCCATGAAGCCTATCTTCCACTAATGTTTTGTTCTTCATATTTTCAGATTTCTTCACAAACTCTCGCCAACTGGACTTAGAAAATCTAATGGCTAGGCTAGGCTAGCACTTTTAGGTTTTGTTGGGATTATGACTGCCAACAATAAGCCTTAAGAATGTTACAGGAACACTTGTGAGCTAAAAAGGCTCCTTCAATGAGCTGCAGAAACCCTAAAGCCAAAATTCTGCAGAAAATTGTGAAACCCTAGAAACCCTAGGGCCAAAACTTCAAAATGCTCGAAATTTCACTCCGAGTCTCTGGAGATGTGCTAGAGAAGGTCGTACTCACCTATGCCAAAATTTTCCTCAACATCCAAGTTTTAGGGGCTGAAACACTCCAGAAAAGGAGTGTCGTACGAAATTGCAACAAACCCTAGAGGTCGTACGAAATTACAGAATAGAAGGTCGGCTTAGCTTTAAATGCTTGTGCAAGGGTTCTTCAAGACCTATGCTATGATACCATGTTGATTTTTCAATAGGCTAGGCTTAAGCATGAAGTTCATTCCATTTTTAGCATCTTACTTAAACCATAACCAATTTGTTGCAGCAACCAAGATCACAAGAAGAAACACCATGCACAAGTACACAAGAAGTATCCTGGGAAACCCTTCTCAACAAGGGAAGAAAACCCAGCCCATCCTTTTCTATATTCTTCAAGAGAAAGACCTCCACCACCATAAAAGACTAGCACACAAAAGGGTGCTCACAAACCCTAGAAGACTAGCGCCCAAGAGAGGTGCGCACTTTTTCCAAGAACAAGTGTTTGCTGAAATTTCCAAACTCCCACTTGTGATATGATTCCTCTATGGGGAATTTACCTTTACTTATATTAGAATGAACCTATCAACAGTGGTGTCCATTGGCACAACAGGGCCGACCTCAATAACTCATAATATAATTAATAATTACCATATTAATTATCTTTTACATTAATTATCTTTCACTTTATGGTGGGGCCGACCTGTACCAGTTACAAGTGTTTGCTGAAATTTCCAAATTCCCACTTCTGATATGATTCCTCTATGGGGAATTTACCTTTACTTATATTAGAATGAACCTATCAACAGTGGTGTCCATTGGCACAACAGGGCCGACCTCAATAACTCACAATATAATTAATAATTACCATATTAATTATCTTTTACATTAATTATCTTTCACTTTATGGTGGGGCCGACCTGTACCGGTTACATCACAAATAGGGGTACAGGTAAGTCTGACTCTTCAACAATATAGCAAGGGATCTCATACACCCACTAGGGCTCAGCCACTAGGGGCACATCCATCTGTGCTCAGCCAAAGGGATGTCCACATCTCTATCTCACTGCGTCTCACAGGAGAACCACACTCACTAGTGCTCAGCCACTACGATCACGTTCACCTATGCTCGGCCACAGGCACGTCCAACTCAGCAGATCTTCCTTCTCACTGCGTTACACAGGAGAATCATCTGGAGTATCACATCATCTCAACTCTCTGCTCAGAGGAGGCTAATACATCGTTTCATCTCTGTTTTAGAACGATGTACCCAACTCATGGGCTTTTCCACACGTTCACCTGTGCTTAGCCACAGGCACGTCCAACTCAGCAGATCTTCATTCTCACTACAATACGTAGGAGAATCATTTGGAGTATCATCTCAACTCTCTGCACAGAGGAGGCCAACACAGCGTTCCAGTTCTGTCTCAGATAGGAACCACACACCCATCTCACGAGCATACCCAACTCATGGGCTCTCTCTCAGGCCAACTCTCTCAGTATGTTTCCTAGAGGATATCTCACGCAACTGTAATCATCAACACATATCAGACAAAAGTTGCACCAATAAAAGAGCATTTAGATGAAAGCCAGAAAATTGTTCAAATACTCAAGGAAAACCTAGCAGTTGCAAGGAACCGAATGAAACAACAAGCGAATCAACATCGAATGGAAAGAGAATTTGAAGTTGGAGAATGGGTATTTGTAAGGCTTCAACCTTATAAACAGTTATCTCTTAAACAAGAAGGAAAGAATAAGTTGGCCCTGAAGTTTTATGAACCATATCAAATTAATAGGAAAATTAGTCACATGGCTTATGGGTTGGAACTACCAGATAAAAGTCGTATCCGTAACATTTTTCATGTATCATGTTTAAAAAGGGTTTTAGGGCAACATCAAAAGGCACAAACAATTCTTCCGATGTTGGATTATGAAGGGAAAATCATTTTGGAGCAAGAAGCCATTCTTGCCACCAAGGAAAAGAGGTTGCGTACTCGAATAATCAAAGAATACCTTATTAAATGGAAAAATCTCTCGATAGAAGATGTTGCATGGGAGTCAGTGCATTTTCGACAATTACACCCTTCCTTACCATTGCTTTGAGGACAAAGCAACTTTAAGGGAAGGGCAATGTGATGAACACAAATAAGTAAACATAAATAATAGCATTAATAAGTAAATAATAAATAATGAATAAATAAACTATTAAATGAAATAAAAAATAAAAAGCAATAATTAATAAAATAAGCATTACAATTAATTTTAAAAAATCATGACTAATAAGTCACGACTCTTCAAAAAGATACGTAGGCCAAAATAAATATGGACCCTCCTTCTCAATGTAACCATCATTCAATTCATAAAATAATATATTTTTTCATAAAGAATTATCTTTTATATCTTATTCAATAAAGTGGTTCTTTCGCTTCAATGGTAAAGATAGGAGAGGGCACCACTGAAGAAGAAAGAAATGAAATACTTAACCTCATTAGAGAATTTAAGGATGCCTTTGCTTGGACCTATGATGACTTGAAGGCTTATAGAAGTGATGTCATCCAACATGCTATACCTTTCACAGAAGGAGCCAAACCTTTCCGACAAAAATTAAGGCATATTGATCCTAAGTTAGCAACCCAGATACAAAAGGAACTCCAAAAAATGATAGATGTGGATATCATAGTTCCCATTAGGTATTCATCATGGATGTCTAATTTGGTAGTTGTCCGAAAGAAGAGTAGTGACATTCGCCTATGTGTTGATTTCCGGAACCTTAACCAACTATCATTGAAAGACAATTATCCCCTCCCAAATATGGAGCATTTGTTACAAAGGGTCACAGGGGCGGGCATGATGTCCATGTTGGATGGTTTTTCTAGATACAATCAAGTGTTACTCAAAAGGGAAGATCAACTCAAAACAGCATTTACTACACCATGAGGAACATTCATGTACTTAAGAATGTCGTTCGGGCTTATGAATGCGGGTTCAACTTTTCAAAGAGCAATACATTTTGCTTTTAGGGATCTTATCCAGAAAACTATAGAAATTTACCAAGATGATCTCACGGTTGTGTCAAAGGAAAGGAAAGATCACATCTCGCCCCTCAAAATTATCTTTGAAAGGTGTAGGAAATATGGTATTTCCTTGAACCCTAAAAAGTCTATTTTTGGGATAGATAAGGGAAAGTTATTGGGACACATACTTTCAGAAGGGGGGATTTTTGTAGACCCAGGGAGAATCCAATCTATCAAAAGCGTTCCCAGAGTTCCTTACTTTTCAGCTGTAAGAACATTCATCAAGGATAATCATGCTAATAAGTTTTCCCAGAGTTCCTTACTTTTCAGATGTAAGAACATTCGTTATATATTGAGGCCATCAAAAAGAAAAGATGCACAGGTTAGGCTAACCAAAAAGTGAATGACAATTAGAAGAGAGAACATAATAGCAGGATCATGTTGAACACAGAGGAAATCCCATCATTAGGACTATGCTATGTTACTATTACCCTTGCAGCATGTCTTTACTAAATAATTTGAATCTGTTCCTTGTCTACAGAATGTCAAAGAAATGGATACTTACAGTAAAGTTCTCGGGTGAATATACAGTGATAAAAGATGACTAAAACCATCCCTATTTTTAAAAACTTAGGCATTTCCCTATTTCAGTCAGCTTAGTTCTGATCCATCCACAAACATCCTTCAAGTCCATGTGCATAAAAATTCTTCCCTCGCAAGAAAATGGAACTAACACAAAATGTAGCATATGTTCTTCAAAACCAGTGAGAAGGGATAGAAACAAAACTGAATATCTGATTTCCTTTAATCTAAATCTCATAGTCATGATATCATTTTAAAAAAGACAAATTAGAAATCCATCATCATCTACAAATATGGATATATTAACCAGATCTCTTACTAACATATCATCACATGTAAAAGAGTTAAGTTGCTTACGTTTCCCGGGCAATGATCTTTGATCCGATAGCAGCCTGTATGGAGATTTCAAACATTTGCCTGCCAATAAAAAGGCACAATAAAATATGTTACTGCAACCATCACTAGACTGCACCCTGCATATTTCTGATTCAAATATATCAAATATTATTTGTGCATTTGATCCATAATCTCTGAACTTCATAATACAAAATGCATGAACTCTAATCAACCTAATAGGAATGTTTCTGAAAGAATTAACCTGTCAATAAACTTTTTAAGCTTATCCACAAGCTCGCGACCAATGCGCTGCGCCTTTAAATTATGCACTATAGTTGCCATAGCATCGACTTGTTGACCATTAAGAAGTATATCGAGCTTCACAAGATCCGAAATTTGATATCTGTAAATTCATATAATCAAGAAACTGTCTCAGGAAGGAACTCTGCCTCTGTCCTACATCAAGTATTACGTAGTGACTAATGATTATAAGGACAAACTAAAAAGGAAAGTGATCTAATATTAGGGGTTGCAAGGATTAAGGAGGGGAAGGAGAAGGGGGGGGAGGACAAGCTTCAAAGTTCATATTGCAACAACATCTATGATATTTAGATTCAACAGAATCTATGTATCAAATTTGTAAGCCTCCTGAGTAATGAATAACAATTTATTTTGTTTTTAATCGTTCCGAAGATAGATGAATAGTGCATTTTTGTGGAATTCCCAACCTCAGAAAATTGATTAGCAACACAATGCAGTTTGGTGTTATTATAGAAACCAAAGACATTATCAAGAAATTAGGGTTATTAACGTATTCCTACTAAACAATGCAAGTCAATTCCCGTAGGGATATGTATGTATGATCGGGCTCCAAAGACATCCCTTTTCTAAAATCAGCACTCCCAATTTCCAAAGTCTTAATGTGATATATACATTTCCCAGTATATGTTGAGATTGGATAGCAAGGAAGGTCTTCACCATGCATGGCATCCTGGCATGGAGGAGGACAATGAAACTTATCCAAGTTGATGGGTTAATCTTTTTCTTAAAATTGTACTTAGGAAAAAGTACATTAAATGGGTTATATTTTAATGTTGACTTAATGAGTATTTTTTATAAAGCTAAAGTGAGAAATAATTTAAGTTGTGGTCTTTTAATCTTGACCATTGATCTCATAAGGTGTATGAGGATCAATCTTGGCCCTCCATCCTTATGGAGATAGGGTTTCTCACATGCTCATTGAGTAAAAAGGATATCAACTTGGAGAGGGGTGCATTATGCACAAGAGAGAGGCAATTTTCTGAAGAGAGAAAGAGGAGAATTGTTTGAGGGTTTGGAGAAAGAGTTTGCAGGGAGACAGAGGAGGCTTCTACACTGAGATTGGCACACATCTTCAGCATTGCAGAGGTCTTTTCCTATAGATCTGATCAGGAGGATTTGCAGAAGGAGGTCATACATTTGTTGAGAAGGTTTTGTATTTGGCTGGGCTGATTTTATGGTAAGAGATCTTTATATTTTCCTGCTCAATAATAATAAAATCCAAATCTGCTGCACTGGTTTTCCCTCTGGTGTTTTTCCAGGAACGAATTGTCAAAAAATTACTTGTGTACATGTGATGTGATTGCTGTTATCTTTTACTGTTAAGTTCTTGGTTATTATTTTCTGCTGTGTATTATTTATTTGTGAAGAAAACCTGGCAGAATCAGTTAACAGAAAAATTAATTCATTTAGTGAACTGGGTTTGAAGAAAATTCACAATATAGATATATACATTCAAGGAGGGATATCAATGTTGTTCACGCAGACTCAGTTTAGCTCTGAAAGGGCTTCTGGAATTTCTGTGTTCAACGTTGTCTGGTCGATGGTTCAGACCTGCACGCAAACTCAGTTTGAATCTATTTTACTTAAAATGACTTCACCAAAGCACCAACAGTGAGGGGAGTTTTGCTCCATCTACTTATTAACAAATCATCTCCAGATAGCATATTTTTGGAATACAACATCCTTCTTTGTCCTAGAATCAATCTACAAGCATGTTATCACATTTCAATAAAATTGTCATTTTCCATACTTGTCATTCAGATTTTCTTGGCCAACAGTGTAGGACCAGGAAAGAAAGTTTATGAAACCTTATTGTCTTTGAGGGGTTCAATAATTTGTCATGTAACCACTTCTTTAACAACGTCATAAGGTACCCTTACTTATGATTGATCCCTAGTTCGAGATATACTCAAACAATCCAAATAAATATTAAAAATGAGAAACTTTTGTCCTAAAACATATCATATTAGCCCTCTTGTTCATTTTCTCAACTTCCCATAGTTCACATTCAACATTACTGCAGCCTGTTGCATGCAGTATATGCAATTACCACATACCAAGTCAGATACCAGCCAATAGCAGGGAGAATACCACAGGTTAAAGCAAAATGAATACTCTCAACAAGATAAAGGGTGGTTGGACAACCATGGCTACAAAACAGAAAAATATCAGTTGCAGCAAGTATTGATCTCTAGCAGCTGAGCACCCATCATCAGCGACCGCAATCTACAGAATACAAATATGCACATGCACAATGTAAAACAGAATGGCAGAGAGAGAGAGAGAGAGAGAGGGAGATGATCGTCTATTATTTAATATGAAAAAGACATATAAAACCCATGTCTCATGAGAGAGAATCACCCGTACAACCAACGCCTTTATTATGTCATGAGTTCATTACATTATGTCCTAAGACACTTTATTATCTAATATTAACACCTAATAAATACAATGAAATGAACATTACGTTAGCTTTTGGGGTTACTCCAAAAGTGTTTGCACCATGTTTGGGGAGCTTTGTGAGATTTCGGGTACATGGTGTATGTTCATCCCTCGGATGGTCCGAGATGAATTGGCACATGGGAGATGATCTGTGATGGCTTTGCATGGTGGAGATAGTTTTTTCAGTGATTGTTTGACCTCAATTAGGTGTTGTCTTTGTATTCTTCCCTTAGGCATTGCAGTTCTCTTGATAGTTTGATGGACGCCCTTCATAATGGCCACATGAGATTTCACTGGCTTGGAGAATGCCATACTTGCGAGGAGAAGCGTTGTGCATCCTAGAGAAGGGCAGTAGGGCCTAGATGGCATGGGGTTGCTTGGATTCATGCTTGGAGGCTTGGAGTTGGCTTCGGGACGCCTAGCTTGTGACAGTATTCTTGGAGGGGGAAGCTAACACGGTGAGTACATTGCTTAGGAGGATCAATGGAGTCCATGGAGGCTTGTTACAGAGACATGTGAACTTACCTTGTGTAGCTACATCATCTTGGAGCCCTTATTGTGTATGACATCACCTTGGAGCATGACATGTGTACTTTGGAGTGGAGTGCTTCACTTGTGTTGTCCTACAAGTGCTCATTGTAGGTTGTATGTAAGGGCTTGGGCTTGTTATCCCTCATTTTGCATGAGGCCTACACTAGTGAAATTTTTCTCTACTCTTGTAATTTTTACCACAAAAGCAGGTTTTGCAGGTGGATGGAGTTTTGAATGGCCTAGGGGTTGTCGTTTCACTTGATGCTTTGGTTGATAGTTGATGACATGATTGATGATGTAATGGAAGCATTGATGGTGTTTTGCTTGGTATACTTCTTTCTCATAGAGATATAGCATTGCACTTGATGTTCTAGCCTTCGTTCATGGAGGAATTGATGATATAGATGGAGATACGACTCCCTTGATGGAATGCCCTAGCAGTTTGGGGCTAAGTTGAAATCGTATTGGCATCTTCACTTAGTTGGCTTCATGATGGTGTAGAGTGCTTAATGCTCTCCCCTTGTTTTCACTTGATTTTACATTCATTTGGGATGATTTAACATGGTATAGCATGATTGAAGCCTCGATAAACGAATTCCCTAGCATTCATGGACTTATTTTGCATTAATATAGAATCCTAACTTCATTGGCATGTGGTTTCAAGAGAGTGCTCCTCACTTGCACTCTTTCCTAAGTGGATCTAGCCCTTTCAACAGTGCATTTTGCATGCTTTTGACTTGTTTGGATCCCTTTGTACTTGGACACCCTTGATTGGTTGGAGATTCTTGCCACATGGGTTAATTATTGATGATGTGGACCACCATTACCCGAGGAACGCTCCCTTGTTTTAATCCTGATGACTCCCATATTGAGGCATGGTCATATTATATTGGATTGATGAGGTGTCGCCCCTTTCTTCATGGAGTTAGCTGAGCATTGATGACATTCCACACATCTTCATAGATTTGATGCCTTGTTTCATGGATCCACTTGCTTGGCATTTGATTTGAGGAGGACGTCCACCATTTGAGGCCACCTTACACACCTTCTCACACCTTATTAATGGTACATTTCTCTTTAAGATCTCACATTTGCTATCTTTGGAGTGTTGACATGGTTCATGCCCTATTTTGAGGAGACGTCCACTTGAGGAGGTCGCTTGCACTTATATCTACGCATTATTGTTGAGGGCCTCCACTCTTGAGGGCTAGTTGGTTACATTACTCATGATCATTGATGGATAGCTCCACCTATTAAGGCACACCTTTACACACATTTATCAGAGGGCATCTCACTCATGATGCCACACATGCCACCTTATGAGGGTTTTTACTTAGTCTTTGGGCCTTCTTTCATGATTTGAGGTAGACGTCTCACTTTGGAGAGCCACATATCCAACCTTGAACGGTTTTCACTTGGCCCTTACACTCTTTTCCATGCCATTGATGAGGACGTTTCACATTGGAGAATATCTAGAAGGTTCCAAACCCTAGATCCAAGGCTCCATTGCATATTTTGAGGGCATCCTAGCTTCAGGAGCAATTATCTTTCGACAATGTGCCCAGATTCCCACCAAATCATTGCCATCACATGCAGAGTGGCCATGGCATCTCATAATTGTGGTTATAATAGAAATTGTGAAAAATATTGATACAGATATGGTGTTTTCAAAATTGTCGTGAAGGACCATTTTGAGTAACGCAAGCCACTAGAAGGTTGTTGTTTGCACATTTATTGAGGATCTATTGAACTTCTCTTGGAGAATTTTATGGAGGACAATGGAGTATGCCATGGTCTGATTTCCTCTTCGACAGAGACATACTACCTTCATGGAGCATTGTTTATTGGAGATTTGTACATGTGACTTGACTACCACTATTTTATCTATTTTTGTCATGTTAGTTGGAGGATATTGTTTCTTTACTCCTCCCTAGAATAGATCTAGGGTTTTGGCATTGGATATTATTATTTTATTGTAGATGAAGATGGACCTAAAACCTGTATAAGGGTTTTCCGTCTTCATTATTTCTCATGGTTGGATTGGTGAGGAGGCTCTCCTCTTGGACCTTCATCGAATATCTTTTTTGGAGGCTTAATGGAAAGTTCAAGGGTTCTTGCTTATCATATGTGAAGCTATATCTTGCTTCTAATTGTTGTCGATGGATGCTAGGAGTTGCTTGCAAAGACCTTGTTATGAGAAGCTGTTAATGTTTATGCCATTATTATAGTTCTTTGCATTTCAATAGATAATAGCAACATAAGAACAAGATCACTGAGAAATACACATTCACAAGAGACACAGCATTTATCCTAGGAAACCCTCTAGGGGAAGAAAACCTAGCAAAACTTCCTTAATATAGATAGCCAATACAATGCCAAGAGATCTCTATGCTAAAACAGAAAGTCCTCTCCAAGATATGCGCCACTCTCTCTCTCCCTTGCCAGTAACAGATCAGAACTTGTCTCTCAAACTAAGCAAGTGAGTTGTGACAAAATAAGGCGCTAGCCTCCTTTATTTATACAAGTTTTGGCACGTGTGAAGTGTTTCTTCATTGGCAGGGTCGGCTTCTCAATCTGGGTGGGTAAACCCGCCTTTATTATATTTCTGAGTCTCTTAATTAACTGCTGGGGCCGACTTCTTATTCTGCCTATTACAATTGTCTTTTGACCAATCCGCAAAAGGGGATTTGATCCTATTACAATATCCGACATGATCAATCCACAATGGGGATTGATCCTATGAATAAAATATCAATAATAATAAGAATACTCTTTGCAGTTACATTATTTCAACACTCCCCCTTAACAAGAAGGGTATTCTTCAGCAGCATCATGCGAGAGAGAGAGGACAGCATCATCAACAGCA
>JASDQU010010661.1:29142-39511 GCA_032191745.1 Picea mariana | reverse complement strand
TATCTTCTCCTTGAGCGAGATGCTCCATCACAAGGTGTCGGATCTGAGAATTAGGGTTTCTGCAACTGCTACTGCTAGTAACCCTAGCTGCAGTTCTTTGGAAGCTGCTCCTGCTAGTAACCCTAGCGGCAGTTCCTCAATGAGCTCAATACCTAGCGGTTATGTTTCCTTCCAGAGTTTTAGGCTGACTGAAGGGTGTGTGGGCCCATAACCTGTTAGAATATAAAGGATTGTGCTCGTTTAACCACGACGATACCCTCGTCTCCCAACCACAGGCCTTAAGCCACCCTCTTAGCACCTTGACCTTGACCGAGAAGAGAATTCTGGCTGCAATCTATAGCCAAGAGAGGCTAAATGCACCAAGCAAAAGAATAGAACCAAAACTGAACAGATGATCCCACCCAGAACTAGTGCACCACTTTCCCCAGAGACCTGCGCACAAAACTGCCAACTGCAGTGCGCACAACTGGCTCTGCAATTCTGAGAGTGTGTAATAATGAAACTGGCACCCTGTATTTATAGTGGACTGGCCAGTCTAACTAGGGCCGACCTGACCAGTCTAACTGGGTCGACTTCTCCTTCTAGGCATCAATAAATTCAATATTAATATATTTGTTCAGCCGACAACCTGTCTAGGGTTTCCTTCAATTCTTTGCTTCCTTCCGGAGGATTCTAATCTCGTCATAGGTCATCATAGAGGTTCTTACCTCCCGAAGCTACCATAATCTTAACAGGGCGCACCAAGAGTAAGGGGCACAAGTGTTGAAGCTTGAGGCAAGGATGGCGCACCAAGAGTGAAGGAGCGCACTTGCCCAAGGGTTTCAACAAAGGATACAAGGCATCTCAAAGAGGGGGGCATCAAGCAAGCAAAGAGGAGAGTGCAAAATCTAAGGAAAGGGACAAACCAAATCAACAGGTACACAAACCAAGGCAAAGGGACGCAAGGATAAAGGAACTCCAAAGCAAGCTTGAGAAGAGCTTACTATTGCATTAGGTACCATTGTTTCATTTCCTTGTTGTATCATTTGCTTAAGACCTCCATAATACATCTACTCTCTTACTGGCTTTCCCCATGGGGGTTTTCCAGGATCACGTTGACCAAAAATACTTGTGTAAAAGTCTTGTGGTTTGCATTCTTTTATTTCAGCAAGTAGGTGTAAAGATCCGTGAGGAGTATTTTATGTTTTGATGCATGTTGAAGAGATAACATGGACAACAAAACTATCCTAAATAAACATGCTATCCTTGTTTTGTGGATAACTAAGGAGATTATGTCTTGAGGCCCTCAGGTTACAAATATGGAGTGTCGAGAGATTACATGACCAACAATGTCCACTTGCACAGATGGAGACCCTTCTCACCACCACACAGGTAAGGATTTTCAGGATGGCATCCACCACACCCACTGGCTTTTGAAAGGCAATGGGCCTTGCTCCATGAGGTACAAGTCAGGTATTATGGTGAATGTCATTTCAATATTTGAGGCATTTGAGCATGATGTATCTTAGACTGCTTTAGATTTCATGACATATGCTTGGACATTATGCCTTTTTCCCTGGTTCACCTTGGTGGTTGACATTGTGCCCTAGTAAGTGGTCTTTCCTCGGGATGGGTTTGCTACTAGGAACTCCCTTGAAGAGCCATCGTACTGTTCCTTACCATACTTACCACTTTTCATCACTTAAACCCCCCATTTCCTTGTCTCTTGGGATTTTAGGGTGTATTGACCCAAGAAGGGGTTGTCCCTCATTCTATGGGAAGAAGGGGCTGAAGGCCAAGAGGGATTGATGTTGGGTAAAAGATAAAAGCCTACATATATACCTTCCAGATGCTTTTCCCAAGGATCCCCCAAGAAAGAAATGAAACGTTTATCTGTAAGAAAAGGGGGACCCACAAGAATAATGATAGAATGCTTAGGGGGTTAGTTGGAGGATAGGAAGTCTCATCATGAGCCGACCTATCATGATCATGGTATCTAGTGGTATGACATTACCATCATCTGGTCACCAAGCCAAGGTAATGGCTCTCAGTTGCATGGCTGAGAGAAAGGGGGTCTCATCCCAAGCCAGCCTTTTCATTCCCACAAGGTATTTGTGAGTGACATTGTCGTTATCTGGACACCACGCCAAGACAATGGCCTTAAACTCATCTTTTAAAATATGAAAGAAACAATGAATGGCAAGAAAATGGGCTTGGAAAAAGTGCATTGCAAACAAACGTGCCACACACCCTCTACAGAGGCACCCATGAATGAGACACTACAACCCCTTATATGTCATAAACCCCATGCCCATTGAGTATTGATCCTTAACCACTTCATCCAATTTACATGGCTTAGAAAAGGATCACTTGGGAAACACTCCTTGACCTAGGAAAGGTCTACCCAATATGACACTTCGTCAACCCTCCCATATCCAAGCTTGGAAAATCGCATAATGTCTTTGAGAACTTACTTGTTTGACATGGTAATCTTTGATGCACTTATTGGTTTGATTTACTCATCATGATATTTTGGCTTGAGATCCTTGGAGGGCGTGCTTAGTTGTCTTTGCAGGACCTAGTTAGTGAACAATTTTGGAGGAACAAGCCTAGCTTGGGCTTCCATGGGGCTTGAAGCCCATAGGTTGGATGCCAAAGGCCCACATGTCAGAAGAGAGAGATGAAAATTCGAAGGACTAGAATATGACTTGAGAGACATAACCTAACACCTACATGCCAAGCGTTTTTCCTAGTAGAGGCAAAACGTCATCTTTAGGAGCATGACATCACCTAGGGGGGCTAGGGTTTGGTGGTGAGGTTACCACTCATTGACACATGGACGTTTTGAGGAGAATGAGGCCTTGGCCATGAATAAATGAGTTGGATGATTCACATTTGTCTTTGGTAAGCCTAACTACACTCCTCCAACACCAACGACTTGCTCCTAGTGTCAAAACGTCCCCTAAAAGGGTGGCGCCACCTTAAGCCAGGGTTTCCTTTCGTGCAAAAGTAATTTTTAAGTGAATTGTTTAACATTATTTGTGTAAAGGGAAAAGATTATGATTGTTGACCCCTCGTCTTGTGGTTTACCCTAAAATTATGTGGACAAACTATTTTGGAGACATTTTGTATAAATAGAGATCATAAGATCTCAATTTAAAAAACATTACTCTTACATTTGGAGTAGTATTGGACTGAAATTTTTGCTCTCTTTTGCTAGTTCTCTCTCTTGTCCTCTTGTTTATGGCTATCTCTTGGATTATTGGTTGATGGAAGTGATGTGCTAGCCTTGGAAGGCTATTCTCTAGCTATTATGGTGGTTTGTCTTAGCTTTTTCCTTGAATTGGTAAGCTTTTTTACATTGTGCTATCATTTGTTATTCAAGTCAAGGTTATTTTGCTAGACCTAGGTGTGAAGTATAAGGGCATACACCCCCACCTTAGTCTCCACCATTTTATGCTTACATGTTATTGGTTTAACAAGGGTTTGCTGAGAGAAGTATAAGGGCATACACCCTCTTAGCCTAAACCCTAGCGAGAGATACTTTCCTTGGGAAGTAAGAGGATTTACACCCCCACGAAGGTAGTACCTCTAACTCTTTCTTTGCTGGACTCAATTAACCCAATTATTGAAGGCACTAGTCATTTACTTGTTTCATTGGAGAAATAAATTGTTTCCTTGGTAAATGTGAAAATTTCAAGTTTTAAAGATATCTCTTTGGGAAAGTGTTCCTTGAGCCTTTGGCTCCCTTGCCTCATTGAGACATCACCTTTCAACCACAATTTCTTTTTGTTGTTACAAAACTAACCTACTGCCATTAGGGTTGCAGAAAACTAACTTTCTAACGCTTAATAACTCCTAAACTAACCCTAAGATTTAGTCCTAACTTTACCCTAACTCTCTACTAAGCCTAGCGCACCTATTAGGCTAGTTAAAGGTGGTTTCTAGTGGCTGATTTATCTGCTATTAATCTTGGTTCGCTACAACCATAAGGCTAATAATATCACTGCAGCAACCTTTTGTTTCAGCCTTACTTTTTGTGCTAACGTTATTGCTTAATCATTAGTGAGTTGAGCTAGCTTTCACTAGCTTTGTCTCTTGTTTATTTATCATATGCTTAGCACTTATATTGAAACCTTTGTTATCTTTATAGAGCTGATATATATCATTTACTGTTGCTGCAAATTAGGGACAACAAGCTTAACTTGCTTTTCCGACTAACATATTACAAAAAATCCTTGGTTTTCATTATGTCTCGGGTAGGTATCTTACTCTCGACAAGTCACTCAACTCTTTTGGCAACCCTTAAACCTTCCCAAGACCCCTTCCCAAGCTTTTCCTACCACATAGAATTGACCTCTAGGGGCATCCATTCATACTTATCATTTTCCATCTTATTTCCCCCTAGGGTCACCGGGATTCCCCCCTTGAGGTGACTACCTCATCTCTAAAGTGGCGAGGATGCCTGCCTAAGGTGACAATCGGTAGGTGTCCTCCTAGTTGTCTCCAATTGGCGGTTGTGTTTGGCTTTGCCCAACCTACAACTTCTGCGATAACATTTTGGCGTAGTTGTCGAGGAGGATTTTGAATCCTCTTTGGAACCCTAACGACACTTTGGCAAGCTTTCCCAAAGCCTCTCCCCTAGCTTGTCTGGCAACTCCACTCAAGGGACGTTCCCTTTCCACCCTTGATGAGCTCTTCTTGAAGCTCATCTGGTGACTCCACCTTCCAAGAACCCACATTATCCCTTTCCATTCTTTGATGAGCATTGAACTCATCTAGTGATTCCATTGAGGTATTACCCTAAGTAATGGAAACATGGCTCTGTGGCGCTTTCATGAAGCATACAAGGCCTTGGATCTCGAATGTAATCTTCCTTTCCAATTAGGAGCTCCAGAGAGGAGGCTTAATGGTCTAAACTGCCCCGTTAGACTATAGCCAGGGCCAGAANGATGAGCATTGAGCTCATCTAGTGATTCCATTGAGGTATTACCCTAAGTAATGGAAACATGGCTCTGTGGCGCTTTCATGAAGCATACAAGGCCTTGGATCTCGAATGTAATCTTCCTTTCCAATTAGGAACTCCAGAGAGGAGGCTTAATGGTCTAAACTGCCCCGTTAGACTATAGCCAGGGCCAGAAAAGGGTAAACAGGGTTACGAGAGGTCATTCCAGTCAAAGGTGTTATATTCAGAAAGTGACATTGAGCTAAAAGTGGCTAAAAGCGTTTTTAAGCCAATTTGAGCTAAAAATAGAACATACGAGATAAAATTAGAAGTCAACAGCGAATTAGAGTTTCGGGCAGCTATAAGAGAAGGTTTAATTCATCATTATGCAGATTTTGACTTGACATTGAGGAGAGAGGCGCATCTCAGAGTTCAGTGGATTCTAGGAAGAAGACACCAGTTGGTTGATTTCGGTGTTGAGAGACACACCCTAGTCATCGGGGAGATCACACAGGTCTTCCATCATTCTTCAGCAACAGTTACACAGGTTCCAGCAGCAAGGGCGCATTGATTCAAGGTGAGGGCACAACTTCTGAGGAGGTTCAGTGGATCGACTTGTCCCATCCAGGGAGAGTTCAGAGATTCCCCTCCGACCCAGTTGAGAGGAAGGCAAGGCACATCTTTTTCTTGGTTCCTCGTCAAATTCCAATGGAGGAATCATCCGGGGTGCACTTTTCGGACATTGGGAGTGTGTCACTTGGGGAGGACACATTCAGGATTCCCAACCGATCATCAATTCAGATACGGGGAAATCCTTCTAACCCATTTCCCAGTGGACCTGCGCGATCAGTTTGAGACACACATCAGCCGATTCCGATGGTAGAATCACTAGGGCGCAATTTTCCAGAGCAGAGGGGGTGCATTTCCCCCAAGGGGATCCATCCGGGGTCCAGACACACCAGCAGAGGGGTCGGTCAGTCACTAGGACTGAGAGGTAGAGCAGGGTGCACCATTTGGGATAGTTTCCAGGTCATTCCAAGAGGTTTAGCCACCAGGGCAAACTTTTCAGACTTGCAGTAGTTACCGTACGAGCTGCCATAGTTCCAGCTCATCCATTGATCCCGCAGTGCTCATCTATTATCAGGTATTATCATTTAGTTTTCTTATTGTATTCTAGCTAAGATCCTTTGGTCATTTGATCTAGCCAAGTGATTCATTTTTATTCAGACGCATTCAACATTTGTACTTCACAAAGATATCATAATATAAACTTTGCAGTATTTTGTCGCATTTGTTATTTGTATGATCATTTATATGGTTTAAACAATTAATCCTACACACACATTACAAGAGTTTCCTAGACTAGCCAAGTCAAGAACATTACATCGAAGCTATTGATGGATATCCAAACAAGTGCCCGATAAACAAATTCGATGTCCTCCCAAAGTTCAATGGTAATCCATTGTTGGCAATAACACACGTTGAGTTTGTCAGATGCATCTACTATGTGAGTGTACAACATGAGGATGTGTGCCTACGGTAGTTCTTGTTATCCTTGGGAAATGAACAAAAGGATTATCAAGCATTCTTGCAAGCCAAGAAGAATATCTTCCTTGACAATCCTCATCAGAGAATTCCTCAAACATTAGGAACCTGAAGCTCAAATTCCTGAGGATACAATTTAGGACCAGGAGGATGCTTTTTCAAGAGAAGGTTTTGACCTTCATACTATTGAAAGGCTTGAGAAAAATGATTCTTCCAGAGTTTGTTGAAACGACAATTGAAAAATAAGAAGTTGACAACAACAAAAAGGAAAATTTTGAGCTTCTCAAGCAAAGCAGAGATGATGATTTCAAGTTTTGTGAACAACTAATGAGACTTTTCCCTGACAAGGACTTCTTGGTTAAGTTTTGTCAAGAAAGAGAAGAAGAGTTTGKYGCCATCATCGACGATTATGAGAAAAGACCTACCCAAAACTCATCTTGGGAAGTGGCCATTGCATATTTTSGAACAGATTCATTATACGATGTTGTGACCGAGATATATGGGTACCAAGAAAGCTTCCCAAATGATGATGAACCACTCTTCATAACCGAGGAACTCTATAAACTCGTTATAGATCAAGATCAAGAAGGTGAATTTTTTTATCCTATTGAGGATGATGAAGACTTGGTCGAAGAAAATATTCATGAAGAAAGTTTTCAGGAAGATTTCAATGATGAAGACCCTAATGAAATACAACACCCAGATGAGGAGACATTGCTATCCATGACCCCGCTTGACGAAGATGATATCATTCAGACTTTTTCTCCTCCTGCACATGAAGAAGAGAATATGATGAGTTATAATACTTTTGAAAACTTTAATGATGCTTTGTTCCATGACTTTGGAAATGAAGAAAACTGCCAAAAGGATCTCGATGAAGTTTCTCTTGCAGAAGGCCTGAACGAGACACATATATTTGTTTTCCCTTTTGAAGAGAATGAAGTCCTCCAACTTGTGAAGAAGTAATCAACTCCTATCATGTAAATGAATTCGTGGAATGACCCTCGAATATAGTTGACGACCACATTGATGATTTCATACAGGTTGGGAGACATAGATGGGATGTGGGTTGTTTCATTATTGATAGAGATCCCATTTATGACATTGAGGGTAGCTCTCAAGCAGAGGAGTTTGAAATTTCATCTTCAGAGGCCTGGTCTTCATAGGTGTATGATTCATATATTTGGCAGTCTGGTGATTATATGGTTACATATTTGTTTCGTCCTTTCAAGTGTAATGTCCCCCACCTCTTGATGAAGAGGTTTGGAAAGACCTAGTGGTCTAGTCATCCCCACTAGACCATAGTATCGTGCAGCATGGGGAAAGGTCAGCTAACTCAATAATATATTTTGAAGTTGACTTGGAAAAAAGGTAAAAATGGAAAAAAGTTACTCCATGAAGAATTAGAATGTTGGAGGTTGAGTTAGGAGTTGAACCTAGGGGTTAAATAACTCAACAGAGAATTAGAATGGAAATATAAAGGAAAGGCTAGGGCGAACCTCTCACTCAGGTTGGATATTATTGCATTTTGTCTATTGGGCTCTTGAGCACACAGTTTTGAGGGTTTTGAGAACACAAACCCTAGAGAACAACTCAGTGGTGAAAGATTCCACTCACCTTGTTCCAAGCTTGGTCTTGGGGATGAAATACTCCACCCACACCATTCTATAGTATTCACAGGTACCATCAGCTATTCAAGAGAGTAGCAGGACGTACCCTTGAGGGTTTTCCAGTGGGGGGCGCACCATTCCTTGGAGAAGAGTTCGATCCAGCTTATTGACAGGGTTTATTGAGATTCTAGCACTTGGGTATTACTTGCAGGGCCTTGTCCATCAGATCTGGAGTATTTCGAGAGGGTTACTCTGGTTATATTATTATCTATATCTTTGGGACGGTTTTGAGAGAAGGAGGGCACAACTGTGATTCAGATATTGTCAGTTTGAGGGGGTTACACCTCAGATCTGACCCTGAGACTTCTCCTAGTGGTTTGTGGCAGCCCGATCTATCTTTCTAGAGAGTTTCGAGGGATTTGAAGACTTCCTTCATCAGGGCCGAAATATTGGGCTTGGCAATCTTCGGGAGGGCGCAATCTTGATTAAGGATTCAGCAGTTTGGANTGTCAGTTTGAGGGGGTTACACCTCAGATCTGACCCTGAGACTTCTCCTAGTGGTTTGTGGCAGCCCGATCTATCTTTCTAGAGAGTTTCAGGGGATTTGAAGACTTCCTTCATCAGGGCCGAAATATTGGGCTTGGCAATCTTCGGGAGGGCGCAATCTTGATTAAGGATTCAGCAGTTTGGAGGGGTATATCTTGGCATCTGAGCTTGAGACTTCAAAGAGGGCTTCTACTTTCCCTAAACTATCATTTGGTGGAGTTTGGTGTTATTCTGTGACATCCTTCAGTTAGGCCAAAATCTTGGTCTTCTCATCTCTTCAACAGGACATGCAAATAGCCAGGGGGTTTGGACGTGACCTAGGTTCTTCTTGCTTTTATCTTCATTGCATATCCAACCTTTGGAGGCTTATTTTGTATTACCGGGAGCATTTTGTAGAAGCTCATATATTATCTCTTGGATCCATCTGATGTTATTCCAGATCTGCATCCACTTTGTATCAAGTTCTTACTTTTCATAATAATAAAGGTCAGATCTATGCTTTTGGGTTCCATATCTTGTGTACTGGTTAGATCTTGTATTTGCATTGAGTTTATCTTCAGATCTGTGCTTCATAACTGAATATAACCCTAAGGCCGAAACTTGAGAGGCCATCCTGCAAACATACACAAACAAACAATTAAATTAGTGGTCAGTTAGTGTTCCAAGCGAAAAAAATGGCTTGGAAACATTACATCGAGGATGACTTGTCGCAGCATACTCAGAGTGATCTGCAGTCATCCCTTGATACATACCCTTTTGAGGATGCAGATTTGTTCTATGAGGACTTTCATCCATTGCGCTCAGATTTTGATAGACACTAGGTCGTGGCGAGCCCAAAGCAGTCTGAGGTCTGCTCTACCAAATGAAAGCACTTTCATGTTGAGACTTTGGACAGGGATTTGCAGACAAAGAAGAGATGTTTCCCAAGTACAACGAAAGAGTTTTTATCTAAGGTTGTGTATTACCACATTTCCTCTCATTTGGGAAATCACAAGGTTTTCTTGGGATCTCATATCCTTTCTCAGGCTTCAGGGAGTAGTGATTTGTTGTGTGAAGATGAAGATGAGTCATCGTCTACATATGGTATCCCTCTTCAAAGATGGATTGATCAGGCTTGTGGCTACACTTTCAAGTGGGATGATCGAGCTGATGGTTTCTCCTTCCAGGAGGATTTCCTCCCTCCCACCCATCTTCATGAGTTTTATTTCATGATCGATTATATATCCATTTATGCTCATCATCATTTTGTGTTGGACTTATCTTTGTTGTTTCACATGATCAAGCACAGGGGGAGATACATTGATGAGATGATCAACTGGTTGCACTTGTTGTATGACTTCACCTAACATCATCCATCGCCTGATCTTCAAGGCCCCAAGGCCCCAGGTAAGTACGTAGGTCATATTGATTTCCTGCATTTGCATCTTGATTGCTCATAATAGTTTAGATGCATTTCATATTCCATTTTTCTCTACCTCCATATTGATTTCATGCTTAGTTTAGAAGTAAAAAAAAATGTCAAAGTTTTCTTCTCTAAATTAGTCATTTTTGGATTTGTATATGGATGAAGGGTGATAGCACCACCCTAGATGCTCTAATGCTTTTATCTGAGTTTTGGCAGGCTCTACCAGGAGATGTTGTGGTTCTCATGTACTCTACGACAATCACATTGTTAATGTTTAAGCCATTATTATAGATGTTTGCATTTCATTAGATAACAATAGCATAATCCAAGATCACTGAG
>JASDQU010010661.1:0-28714 GCA_032191745.1 Picea mariana | reverse complement strand
TAACTGGAGAATGGCTTTGGTCTTTTCACCTGTCTCGAGGTTCCTTCTGGAACACCATACTTCTCTCCATCTTGAATAAGCTCTCTTGCCCAAGCAGGCTTTCTTTTATGGGAGAAGGTCATTTGAGGAGGTTCTTGAACTTCTATTACATCATGGTCTTCAAGAGTTTCCTCATCAGGGGAAGTTACAACTTCCCTCACTGGTTCTGCAGCTCTGGGAAATTCCCTCACGGATTCTGAAATCCTGAGAACTACTGGTTCCTCTTCATATACTTCTTCAAGCTGGCATCTTCTTGATTTCTTAAGTGTTGCTTCTTCATCAAAGGTCACGTCCCTGTTGATCTCAATGTGGCGGTGACCTGGTATGTAGATTATGAAGGCCTTGGAGACCTCACAGTATCCCACAAATATTCCCTTCTTTCTGGAGGGTTCCAGCTTGTTTCTCTTCTCTTTCGGAATGTGTATGAAGACTGGGCAGCCAAATATTTTGAGATGGCTTACCTCTGGCTTCTTTCCAGTGAACATCTCTTCCGAGGTCTTGAACCCAAGTGCGCTATGGGATAATCGGTTCTACACGTAAACAGCTGCCATTGCTGCTTCTGCCCATAAGCACATAGGAAGATCTTGATCATGGATCATAGTCTTCACAGCTTCCATAATTGTTCCGTTCTTCCTTTCAGCTACACTGTTTTGTTGAGGATTATAGGGAGTAGTGAGTTCCCTCTTGATCCCAACATCTCTGTAGAAGTTCACGAACTCTTTTGAGGTATATTCTCCTCCATTATCTAACCTGAGTATCTTAATCTTCCTTTCAGAAAGATTCTCTATCAAGGCTTTGAATTCCTTGAATTTGTTGAATACTTCATCTTTAGATTTCAAGAAATATATCTAGGTCTTGCGAGAATAGACATCAATGAATGATACATAGTATACATACCTGCTAATGGAGGATGATGGCATTGGGCCACACACGTCTGAATGAATGAGTTCCAGTACTCCTTTTGCTTTGTTGTCCCTCTTTGGAAAAGGGTTCTTGATATTCTTCCCTTGCACACATCCATTGCATATGCCTTCCTGATCACCCTTGAGTTCTGGTAAACCTGTGATAGCTTTGCATATGTATGATAGCGCCTTGTAGTTGATGTGGGCCAATATTCTATGCCAAAGTTCACATGAGTTTTCAATGGCATTGGTCATGGCAGTCTCTAGGTGACCCTTTAGCTTATATAAGCCATTTTCTTCATTTCCAATGATGATTGCTTCATTTATGGTTTCTCCTCTAGCCCACATAAGAACTTCTCCATCTATAAAGGCAACTCTATAGCCTTTCTTGTCTAAAGTTGATATGGAAAGTAAGTTCTTTTTCAAGCCTGGTACATAGAGTACGTCCTTCATCTTTATTGAGTTTTCTGAATCTAGCTTGTAGTTTGATTCTCCCACTGCCTTGATGGGATATTGGTAATCATCTCCAAGTGTTACTTTTTGAGAAAACTTCTTTCCTGAAATACAAGAGAGAGTATTTCTCTTACCCGTCATGTGCTTTGATGCACCACTATCAATGAGCCATGTGTCCTCTCCAGGTGTTACCGATCCTGAGAGGGCTGAGATCAAGACATGATCCTTGATCATCTTTGTAGGTGGCTCTTCATCTTCGACTATGTGGGCATGTTGCCTCTTATGTTTCCTCTTGTATTCTTCTCGTCTGACTAAACAAGAATTCGCCTTGTGTCCCATCTTATCACAATGATAGCATTGTATAGATGAGAGATCTCTTTCCTTGCGTTGTCCTTTCTTCTGAAATCTCCTTGGATGAGATTCTTTGTTATTGGATTTGTTTGATGGTTGAGGCTCTCTATGAGTCTCCCTTATGAAGTAGGGTTTCTTCCTTCCTCCTTTGGTGTGGGTGGCTAGGGCTTGATCATCATCCCTAGCTAGTAGCGCTTCACGATTCGCTACTCTTATTTCTTCTTGGATGCATTCTTCCCATAGGCTGTCGAACTTCAGTTTCTCCTTTCTGGCACATATCGTCTGGATGAAAGCATCCCAAGGTCTTGTAAGACCATTTAGTGCCGTCATTATGAGTTTGTCTTCATCTATGGTATCTCCAATAGCTTCTAGTTGTTCTTTGAATTACGAGATTCTGGAGAAGTATTCCTAAATCATTTCTCCTTTCTCCATCCTTGTATTCTTCAGTTGAGTTCTAAGATTCATCTTCCGGTTTATGTTCTTTCCTTTATATAGTGTGGTCAAGGCATCGAACATTTCTTTCGGGGTCTTCTTGGAATACACATAAGGGATAAGATGGTCCTTGATTGAATCTGCAATGATTCTTTTGGCCCTTATTGTGTCCTTTTGATGCTTTGTCTTTTCTGCGGCATCGTCGGGTTCCGGTACTTTGTTTTTGACGAATCTTGCTAGGTCATTCTCTTCAAGAATGAGGCCAATTCTATACTTCCAGGCACGGAAGTTTTCCACTCCTTCTAACTTGTCAACAAGCTTAATGCTTGCAGACATCTTTACCTGGAGCTAGGAAAATGACCGAAAAATGAAAGTGCTCAAAATAAAAAACTGAACTTACCAGAAGATGTGCTTGGTTGAGGCGAGCTGCCTGGTGTGTTTGGATCTGAGAAAATCCAAATTTTGCCCCTTCAAATCTGATTTGCGGATTTCTGGACTGGTGCTTCTGGTACTTCTGGTACTTCTGCTACTGGTTTTCTGGTACTTCTGGTACTTTGTGAAACTAGGGTTTCACTTTCTGGGAGATCCAACCACTGAAAAGGTGCACTGAAGGTGCCAACATGATCCTTGGGGGAGGGCGCAACTTTCTAGGTGATTTTGAAGCTGAAAAGCTTCACTTTTGAAAAACCCTAATTTGCAGGTACAGCAACAGTGACTTTTTTCTCTTGCGAAATATGTTTCCTTCAGGTTGGCTCTGATACCATGCTAATGTTTATGCCATTATTATAGTTCTTTGCATTTCAATAGATAATAGCAACATAAGAACAAGATCACTGAGAAATACACATTCACAAGAGACACAGCATTTAACCTGGGAAACCCTCTAGGGGAAGAAAACCTAGCAAAACTTCCTTAATATAGATAGCCAATACAATGCCAAGAGATCTCTATGCTAAAACAGAAAGTCCTCTCCAAGATATGCGCCACTCTCTCTCTCCTTTGCCGGTAACAGATCAGAACTTGTCTCTCAAACTAAGCAAGTGAGTTGTGATCAAATGAGGCGCTAGCCTCCTTTATTTATACAAGTTTTGGCATGTGTGAAGTGTCTCTTCACTGGCAGGGCCGACTTCTCAATCTGGGTGGGTAAAGCCACCTTTATTATATTTATGGGTCTCTTAATTAACTATTGGGGCCGACTTCTTATTCTGCCTATTACAATTGTCTTTTGACCAATCCGCAAAAGGGGATTTGGTCCTATTACAATATCTGACATGATCAATCCACAATGGGGATTGATCCTATGATCAAAATATCAATAATAATAAGAATACTCTTTGCAGTTACATTATTTCAACAGAAGCCATAAAGAAGGGTCCATTTACCACATGTGGAAGAGTTTTATGTGAGAGATCATCTTCTCTTAATCCCCTTTGATATGAGAGATCATGTATTATATGAGAGATCATGTATTATAAGAGTTTTTATATGAGAGATCATGTATTATCTTGCATCTATCATCTTGTTAAGAGTTGTTGTTGGATATGAGATATGACTCCCTTGATGGAATGCCCTAGCATTTTGGGGCTAAGTTGAAATCGTATTGGCATCTTCATTTAGTTGGCTTCATGATGGTGTAGAGTGCTTGGCGCTTTCCCCTTGCTTTCACTTGATTTTACATTCATTTGGGATGTTTTAACATAGTCTAGCATGATTGCAACCTCAATACAGGAATTCCCTAGCATTCATGGGCTTATTTTGCATTAATATAAAATCCTAACTTCATTGGCATGTGGTTTCAAGAGAGTGCTCCTCACTTGCACTATTTCCTAAGTGGATCTATGCCTTTCAACAACTCATTTTGCATGCTTTTGACTTGTTTGGAGCCCTTTGTACTTGGACACCCTTGATTGGTTGGAGATTCTTGGCACATGGGTTAATTCTTAATGATGTGGACCACCATTACACAAGGAACACTCCCTTGTTTTAATCTTGATGGCACACATATTGAGGCATGGTCATATTATATTGGATTAATGAGGGGCCGCCCCTTTCTTCATGGAGTTAGTTGAGCATTGATGACATTCCACACATCTTCGTAGATTTGATGCCTTGTTTCATGGATCCACTTGCTTGGCACTTGGTTTGAGGAGGACGTCCACCATTTGAGGCCACCTTACACACCTCCTCACACATTTTTAATGGTACATTTCTCTTTGAGATATCACACTTGCTATCTTTGGAGTGTTGACATGGTTCATGCCCTATTTCGAGGAGACATCCACTTGAGGAGGTGGATTGCACTTATATCTATGCATTATTGTTGAGGGCATCCACTCTTGAGGGCTTGTTGGTTACATTACTCATGATCATTGATGGAGAGCTCCACCTAGTGAGGCACACCTTTACACACATTTATCAGAGGGTGTCTCACTCATGATGCCACACATGCCACCTTATGAGGGTTTTTACTTAGTCTTTGGGCATTCTTTCATGATTTGAGGTAGATGTCTCACTTTGGAGAGCTACATATCCACCCTTGAACGGTTTTCACTTGGTCTTTACACTCTTTTCCATGCCATTGATGAGGACGTTTCACATTGGAGAAAATCTAGGAGGTTCCAAACCCTAGATCCAAGGTTCCATTGCATATTTTGAGGGCATACTAGCTTCAGGAGCAATTATCTTTTGACAAAGTGCCCAGATTCCTGCCAAATCATAGCCATTACATGCAGAGAGGCCATGGCATCTCTTAACTGTGGTTATAATAGAAATTGTAAAAAATATTGATACAGATATGGTGTTTTCAAAATTGCCGTGAAGGACCATTTTGAGTAACGAAAGCCACTGGAAGGTTGTTGTTCGCACATTTATTGAGGATCTATTGAACTTCTCTTGGAGAATTTTATGGAGTGCAATGTAGTATGACATGGTCTTATTTCCTCTTTGACAGAGACATACTACCTTCATGGAGCATTGTTTATTGGAGATTTGTACATATGACTTGACCACCATTATTTTATGTATTTTTGACATGTTAGTTGGAGGATATTGTTTATTTACTCCTCCCTAGGATAGATCTAGGGTTTTGGCATTGGATATTATTATTTTATTGTAGATGAAGATGGAGCTAAAACTTGTATAAGGGTTTCTCTCTTCATTATTTCTCATGGTTGGATTGGTGAGGAGGCTCTCCTCTTGGAGCTTTGTCGAATATCTTTTTTGGAGGCTTAATGGAAAGTTCAAGGGTTCTTGCTTATCATATGTGAAGCTATATCTTGTTTCTAATTGTTGTCGATGGATGCTAGAAGTTTCTTGCAAAGACCTTGTTATGAGAAGACATAAAGAAGGGTCCATTTACCACATGTGGAAGGGTTTTATGTGACAGATCATCTTCTCTTAATCCCCTTTGATCTCATATTTTTTAATGTATTATCTTGCATCTATCATCTTGTTAAGAGTTGTTGTTGGATCAATATTTCATTGTAGGACTCACTCTTATAACATTGTTTGAATGTGGCACCTTTAAGAACCCCTTCAAGTACATTTCTTCACCATTTAACAAGAAGTTAAGGCATATTGTGGCATGTGTAACAGCTCTATGTGTCTTAATCATTCACACATTGCTCTCTTGGCTTGGGCTCTTGACTCCATTGGCCCAAAATTGGGTAGGCACTAGTCCCTTGTCCTCCCAGCAACCCTTTATTCTCATTATACTACAAAAAGACAAAACGCATTGTTTTGCTAGAGCTATCCCTTCACATTACCATTGAGCTTCACTGATTATAACTTCAGTAATCCTAATTGATAGGGCTACTCTTGTTGAGTTGGAGAAGAGCTAGCAAAAAGTGAGGATAGGTTGCTTAGGTGACAACGGTTAATGTCCTAGTAGTTCCCCCTTGGGTTGCACCTTGTGGATTAGGGATTTTATCATTAAGTGTGAGTTGGGGAGGTAACAGGGCCCACATTGTATTGTTGGCCTCTCTTACCTCTCATATAAATAGAGGAAGGAGAGGGTCCTTCTCATTCATCATCATCATACTCTTTTCTTTGTACTTGTCTTCTTGGAGAGATTCACTACGGTTCATGAGCTCATGAGGAAACCCTATGAGAAGCCTTGTAAGGAAAAAGGGGACATCTTGGTTTGCAGTTTTCTCTTGTGACTAGGGCTTGCTCTTGTGGAGGAGACATTGGAGATGATCAATCATTCATTAACTTACTTGTATTCACTCTTGTGATGAGATGTGACCTAGAGAGAAGTGCATGTTGAATTTTTAATGCTTAGCTCAAGCACATGTAGTTTATTTCAATTTAGCATGAGCTTGAACCATAAACAATGCATCAATACAATATTCAATAGCTGCAGTAACCAAGATCACAAGAAGAATAACCATGCACAAGAACAAAAGAAGTTATCCTGGGAAAACCCTTCTCAATCAAGGGAAAAACCCAGCAATCCTTTCTTATAGAGTCAAGAGAAGATCACCCTTTCGCCACAAACCCTAGTGGACACAAGAGGGTGCTCTATGACCAAGAAAACTTGCACCTAAGAGAAGTGTGCACTTCAGCCCTACAAGTAGGCGTTGAGATAATGAAACAAGTGTGGGTGAGTTGATCCACAATGGGGATCTAACTCTTATTTATACATCACCTAGCACATCAAATGGATGTGTCTATTGGCACAATAGGGAAGACTTGTACAACTCAGAAATATAATTAATCTTTACACAATATTAATTATCTTTACATGGTGGGGCCGACTTGTACCCTTTACAATACAAATTAGGGTTTCACAATAATCTTACTCTTAGACAATATAACAAGGATCTCACACATCCTCTAGTGCTCTGCCAGTAGGGACACGTCCACCTGTGCTCAGCCACAGGAACGTCACTCTCAACAGATCAACTCAACTAAGTCTATAGGAGTACTATCTAGAGAGCCATCTCAAGTCAACTCAACTAAGTCCATAGGAGTCTGACAGGAGACCATCTCAAGTCATCTCAACTCAGTCCAGAGGAGCACGACAAGAGACCACACACATCATCTCAACTTAGTCCAAAGGAGTATGACACACCCATCACATGGGCGTTTTCACAGATCGTCTCAACTCAGTCCAGACGAGAACGACCTGGAGAATGTCTCATGAAGCTGCAATCGTCGACACTCCCTCTCAGCTAGGGAGGCATTATCCACCACGCCAAGTCTCTCACGGAAGTACTCGAACTTCGTCCTGGCAAGCGGTTTGGTGAAGACATCTGCAACTTACTCGTGTGAAGAAAGGTATTGCACATGTACTGCTTTCCTCTGCACCATATCTCTGAGGTAATGGTATTTGATCTCAATTTGTTTCGGTTTATCGTGAAACATAGGATTCTCTGAGAGCTTCACACAGCTCTGGTTATCACAATGTATAACGGTGGAATCCATCTCATGTCCAAATAAGTCTACAAGGAGCTTGCGAAGCCACACTGCTTCACGGATTGCCACACATAATGCAATGTACACTGCTTCTGCGGTACTCAAAGCCACAGAAGTTTGTTTCCAGTTGCACTAGGAAACCATGGAAGATCCCAAAGTAAAACAACAACCGGATGTGCTTTTCTGGTCCATTACGCTCCTTGCCCAATCTGCATCGGCATATCCCTACAATCTCATGTCTACATCGGAGGCATATCTCATTCCATAACCAATTGTGCCTCGTAAATATCTCAGCACATGCTTTGTTGCTATCCAGTGTGTTTGTCTCGGCTGACTCATAAACTGATTGAGTACACTCACTGCATAGCATATATCAGGTCTGGTGTTAACTAGATACATCAATGATCCAATCAGTTGCCTGTAAAGATGTGGATCAATCTCGCCTGAATCAGAAGAAGCCTCGTTCATTTTCTTCAAATTCATCACCATCGGTGTAGGCATGGATTTGCAGTCTATCATCCCGAATTTCTTCAATATCTCCACTGTGTATTTTCCTTGACTCGGGAAAATCTCATCAGTCCTCTGCCACACTTCTAGTCCCAAGAAGTAGTGCACCATACCAAGGTCCTTCATCTCGAATTCAAAAGCTAATGCACGCTTCCATTCAACAATAAGGCTTTCTGAACCGGTGAGGAATAAGTCATCAACATACAGGACCAAAATCAGGCACTCGTCACCAACAATGTTGTAGTATAGGTTTGGATCAACAACACTCTTGTCGAAGCCCAAACTCATCAAGTATCCATCAATCTTCTCATACCATGCTCGAGGTGCCTACTTTAGTCCATACAGGGCTTTCTTCAACCTGCAGACATGAGAGACTGCTTCTCATGTATCACGAATCCATCTGTCTGCTCGATGTAAACTTCTTCCTCAACCTCACCATTGAGAAAGGTTGTCTTCACATCCATCTGATGTAGTCTCCAACCCATGGATGTTGCAAGGGTAATAATCATACGGATGGAAGTGTATCGGGCAACAGGAGCAAATGTCTCCTCATAATCTATTCCCTCCACTTGAGAGAATCCTCTAGCCACAAATCTCACTTTGTACTTCTCGACACTTCCATAAGTAGCATCTTTGATCTTATAGATCCACTTGGAAGTCACTACAAACTTCCCTTTTGGTCTCAGAACAATATCCCACACATCATTCTTCATGATGGACTGATACTCTTCGGTCATGGCATCCTGCCAAACCTGTTGACCTACTGCTTCTCCATGACAAGAAGGCTCAGTATCAATGATGTGGCTCATAGCTGAAACATAGCTCGAAAATCTTTGTGGTCTCTTGCTCTCTCGGAATGTACCACGAGGAGTTACATATCCCTCTGCCTCCTGTAGAGTCTGTCGAGCCCATGCAGGCCTCTTCTGGCCTACTGCAATGTCTCTGGGAACATCAACTGGAGCTACGAGATCAACTGGATCAGTAACCGTCTCCCTCTAAACTGCTAAAGGGGGAGAAGGTATTGTTTCTTCCTTCTCACTGTCAATCTCCATCTGAGATTCTTTGGATCTTCGGAAGGCCATCTCTTCCTCAAAGGTAACATCTCTGCTAACCTCGATTTGTCTCTGACCAGGGATGTATATCTGGTATGCCTTCGAAAATTCATTGTACCCCACAAATGTACCCTTTCTTCCTGAAGGGTCTAGCTTGGTCCTCTTTTCCTTGGGTACATGAAAGTATACTGGACACCCAAATATCCTGAAGTGTCCAACCTCAAGCTTCACTCCGGTGAAAGCTTCTTCGGGAGTCATGCTCTTCAGAATCTTATGAGGACTCTTGTTTTGAACGTACACAGTTGTCATGGATGCCTTTGCCCACAGAATCATAGGTAGATTCTGATCATGTATCATTGCTTTGGTTGCCTCAACAATGGATCTATTCTTCCTCTCTACAACCCCATTCTGCTGAGGGTTATAAGGAACGATGTACCCCCTCTTGATCCCTGCCTCAATACATAAATCATTGAAATCCCTGGAGGTGTACTCTCCTCCATTGTCTAATCTCAGCACCTTGATCCTCCTCCCGGTCAAGTTCTCAACCTGAGCTTTAAACTCTTGAAATCTCACAAGGACTCCATCCTTGGTCTTCAAGAAGTAAATCCACGTCTTCCGAGAATGATCATCGATGAAGAGCACATAGTACAAATACCCGTTCAAGTAAGCAATAGTCATGGGTCCACAAACATCTATATGTATCAAGTCCAAGATCCCCTTGGATCTAATGTCACTAGTCGAAAAGGACCCCTTGACATTCTTGTCAAGAGCACAACCTCTGCAAACGCCATCATGCTCAATATGTATCTCTGGAAGGCCTGTCACCATCTTCCCCAGAGCAGAAGGGCTCTATAATGTAAATGAGCAAGTCTCCTATGCCATAGCTCGCTCAAGTTGATAGTATTATGTAATAAGGCCTGGACTGGTCGAACAATCAATCTGTACAAACTGTTTTCTTGAACACCAATCACCCGGGTAGAATCCATGTGTGAGTTCTTGTGCCATGCAAGAACTTTTCCTTCAGAGGAAGTAACCTTGTAGCCTTTATCCTCTAAGGCAGAAACAAAGACAAGGTTCCTTTTCATCCCAGGTACATATAGTACCTCACTTAATTGAAGTGGCATGTCAGAATCTAGTTGGAAAGAAGAAGTTCCAACTCCCTTCACGGTATATCTGGCATTGTCACCAAGCACAACATGCAGACGAAACTCTTTCTCTACAAGGTATGTAAGATGTTCTTTATATCCATTCATGTGTCTGGAAGCACCACTATCAATCAACCAAATATCACTATCAGTAGGAACAGTACTTGAGAGTGTTGAAATGAAGAAGAATGCTTCATCTTTTATGTCTTCATCTCTCTGAGGTGGTTCTGAATCAACATCTGCAGTGGATGCATGTTGTCTTCCTTTCTTCCTGGTAGGAAAATTTCTCACAATGTGTCCATACTAGTCACATCTGAAACATTGAATCCTTGAAATGTCTTTTCTACGTTCATGACCTGAAGTTGCTGAAGTTTTCTTGTCATTGAATGCTTTGCTGAAACTTCTTCTATTTCTTCTACCTTTATTTGCATTAGAAGCAAGGGCTTGACTGTCATCATGATGGGAGTCTTGCACACCTCTGGCTATAAGTCTGGTTTCCTCCTGAGTGCAGTTTGCCCATAGACGATCAAACTGAGGTAAGTCTGCTCTTCCACTGATACTTTGAATGAATGTTTCCCAATGTCTTGGAAGAGCATTGAGAGTAATCATGACAAGCTCTTTGTCTGTGATGGTTTCTCCAATGGCACCTAACTGATCTTTGATCTCTGAAATCTTCATGAAGAAGGTAGCAATTGTGTCATCTTTCGTCATTTTAAGATTTTGAAGTTGGTGTTTCAATGTGAGAGCTCTGTTAGTGTTGTTGCTCTCAAACATCATCTTTAGTGCATCATACATTTCATAAGTTGTCTTCAAGGTAGAGATGCAAGGTAGTAGATGATCTCTTACTGAATACATGATTATCTTCCTAGCTTTGACATCGTCTACCTTCCATTCAGCCTTCTCTTCATCGGTTGTTGTTGTTGGTAGAGTCTTTTCTATCAATCTCAATAGGTCATCCTCTTCCAGAGTGATGTGTAATCTTGACTTCCAGGAGATGAACTTGCTTGTTCCATCAAGCCTATCTTCCACCAAAGTTTTGTTCCTCATAGCTTGCAGTTTCTTCACAAACCCTAATGGCTAGGCTAGAAACCCTAGCGTTTTTCAAGAGGAGGTCTCTAGGGGGTTTGTTGGACTTATGGCTGCCAACAAGCAACCCTAGAGAGTCAAAGAAACCTCAACAAGATGCAAAAATACTCCAACGTTCTGCAGAAACCCTACAACTGAAATTCTGCAGAAACCCTAGAAACCCTAGGGCCGAAAATCAAAACTCTTTCAATTTTTTATCTGAGAGTTGCAGGAGGTGCATTGGATTAGGTCATACCTGTGCAAAATTTAGGCCCAACGTTCAAGGGGAAAGTGCTAAAACTAGCTTGACAAGGAAAATGGATGGGGTCATTTTTGTAGTTGCAGCAGGAAGGTGACGGCTAGCTCTGAATAGCTTGTGCAATGGCTCTTCAAGAACACTACTCTGATACCATGTTGAATTTTTAATGCTTAACTCAAGAACATGTAGTTTATTTCAATTTAGCATGAACTTGAACCATAAACAATGCATCAATACAATATACAATAGTTGCAGTAACCAAGATCACAAGAAGAATAACCATGCACAAGAACACAAGAAGTTATCCTGGGAAAACCCTTCTCAATCAAGGGAAAACCCAATAATCCTTTGCTATAGAGTCAAGAGAAGATCACCCTTTCACCACAAACCCTAGTGCACACAAGAGGGTGCTCTATGACCAAGAAAACGTGTGCTAAGAGAAGTGCGCACTTCAACCCTACAAGTAGGCGTTGAGATAATGAAACAAGTGTGAGTGAGTTGATCCACAATGGGGATCTAACTCTTATTTATACATCACCTAGCACATCAAATGGATGTGTCTATTGGCACAATAGGGCCGACTTGTACAACTCAGAAATATAATTAATCTTTACACAATATTAATTATCTTTACATGGTGGGGCCGACTTGTACCCTTTACAATACAAATTAGGGTTTCACAATAATCTTACTCTTAAACAATATAGCAAGGATCTCACACATCCTCTAGTGCTCTTCCACTGGGGACACGTTCACCTATGCTTAGCCATAGGGACATCACTCTCAACAGAGCAACTCAACTAAGTCCATAGGAGTACTATCTGGAGAGCCATCTCAAGTCGACTCAACTAAGTCCATAGGAGTCCGACAGGAGACCATCTAGAGTCATCTCAACTCAGTCCAGAGGAGTGTGACACACCCATCACATGNTCTCGAGTTGCTAGGGTTTCTTGGTCTTCTTGGAGTATCTTGGAGCATATTGGATGTCTAGGGTTAGGGATTATGCCTTGGATATTGGAGATTAGAGCTTTGTGATAAAACCCTAAGGTACCCTTGCCAAAGAAGAAGAAGAGAAGAAGATGTCTTGCCTTGGAGGATGTGCTCAAGTGATACTTGCAAATTGGAGCTCATTGGTTGAGATAGGGTTTTCCTATTTTCCCTACCTAGGGTTTTGGAAAGCTAGAAGATTTGTACTAGCCATGAGAGAAGGCTATGTTATTTACATGTACTTCGTCTTGAGTATAAAAATGAAGTTTCCAGCTGTCCAAAACTTGTGCATTTTCCAGATTTGATTTTCAGCCATATATGTTCTTCATATATGGTTATTTACAGATATATATGTCTTGGTGATTTGACATAAGCAAGACGACAATTGTTAAGTGATTTAACATCTTCATTGAGGAATATAAAGGGTCGCTCTTGCTGCTGCTATACGGTTATACCTGCTTTTGTACTGCTGTAAAAGATAATTTTCAGATCTGGTTTATGTGGGATAAGTTCCCTAGAAGGCTGGAACTTATCCAAGTTGTTTGGTATCTTTTCTCCTTGGATTGCCTAGAAGTTTGGACTGTTTGAAAGTGAAATATTGTACTCTTTCTGCTGCTGTTTTATACACTATTTCATAACAGCCCTAGGGCTGAAAAATTGCAAGGTTAAGATCCAGGAAACCTCTAACCTCTAGTCAACGAGGTGAAATTTTTGTTTTTCCTTAAAAGCCTTGTTGGAAGAATTTCTACACGTACTCTCTTAATGCTCATATCAGAAACAAACACTTGTGCAAAAGAACTCACAAAATTATCTGCACGAAGCACAATGAAAAATATGTTTGCAGCCTACCCATGACATTTATAATGATGCAGCTTGGGAGCCTCACTCTCAATCAACCATTGAATGTGATGATGCTGAATATCAACATGTTTCACCATTCTGTTATCCATAACCCCACATCTTCATGTCCTCTGCATGTGCCACCCACTTCAAAAAACGGCTTTTGATCCTCAGTGAGCCAAAGCTCACTGCATCACATGTACATGTATCTAGTCAGGTTAATGTAATATATGCCATGTCACCAACCCCTGCCTAACCATTGACTCATTAGATGGATTATAGCCAATGTTCATTGTGTTACCGCTCCAACTCTCTCTAAGGGAAAGTCCTGCCCTGCGAAGGAGAGCTTGGGGAAACTACAAGGCAAGCCACCTGTTGTCACCTCAGTGGCCTTGCCTCTTCACTTTAAGGATACAGTTTCTAACCTAAGGAGGGTATTCCTAGGGGTCAAAACTAAGTCCTATCATTGTATTGAGAAGGGGAGGTTCAGGACTTGGTTTGACTTAGAGTTTAGCAAGATCGACACTATCCTCTCTTAAGGGTGAGACATCAAAGTATGAGAGAAGAAAATGCTTTTTGTATCAATTGAAAATGAACTTAAGGAATAGGTAACTTAGACAACAATTGCTCATTAAAGAGGGCTTGGAACATGGAATATGTGTGTTGCTTCAAATTAAAATAACATGAGTGCCCAAGCAATGTATCATTCACCACATATCATTCATCATCATTTAGAACCATTGTCATCTCAAGATTCACATGCCAAAGTTGACCAACAAAATTGCAACGAGGGAAGATTGCAGTGCTCTTATCAAACCACAAGTTACTTTGATCAATGATAGGGAGGCAGCTTTGTACCAAGTATTACTATCAACATTCAAAGACTATATCCCAATGACCTTGCAATCAAAAAAAAAATATGCAGTGTTGTATTAAAACCACAAGGACAGCAAAATTGTATCAATCCAATGAATATTGTCAACCACATGAAAAGGGCAGAATGTGTATACGAGACAGTAAAGAGCACTTAAACCATATATATATTCCCAACACGTGCTTATGTAATAGAAGTATCCAGAGTGTGTAATCAAAACAGCAGATAGAGCATGATCAAATTGCAAAGTTAAACCACTTCAGAATGGTGACCTTCCTTATGAGTTTAATACCAAATGCCTAAGAGTTAGAAAATGCTGTGAAAGGACAGCAATTAAGTGAATATACCAGTGACAAAAAGCATTATCAAGTTCAGATTAAAATCAGAGACAAGTCCTGTGTGTTTGTCATTCAATTTGTGTGCTCAACACCATGAAATATCACTGGTTATTTATCCACATATAATGACAGCATTTAATGTTCTTTAACCCAGAGAATTAGGACAGTGTTTAATGTGTGTTTGCACCATAAGATACTGTCAAAGGAAATTCGCAACTGATGATCACAAAGTGGAGAAATAGACTGTCCACAACGTGCAAGAAGGCAGCAAGATTTACCACATATTTAAGCACATCCCATTAGCATTTAAATGAAACCCAAATTCTGCAGTGTTAGACAGTGTATAACCCTCAAAACAGCAATAAAAAAAGGTGACATTTTGCTCTCTAAGAAAGTTGTTGGACCTTTGCTTGCACCAATTTGTTCTTACGGAATGTTTAGAGCAGAAATACATCAAAACGTTGCAAGGACAAACATTATATCACTTCCCAAAACATGAACTTTGGTCACTGCAGTGAACAAAACCCCTTGAACAGTGACCCAAAAGAAATGATGATTTTTTATGTTTGATGAGGACATTGGGCCTCCTTTAGCATTGGTCAATTCTTAGAAACAGTGTAGAGCAATAAAGTAATGCAACATTGTAAATACTATGATAAACCAAGCAATGAATGTAGTCAGAATGATGAACCAAAGAAGGATTCAAATAAAGACCAGCTAGAGACGTGTTGCACTTATTTCTTAATCGTTTCACTAGATGTGAGCATATATAGTTATACCAAGAAGATGCATCAACGTTGCAAGAATTAGCTGATGAATGATCTAGTCAAGAACTATATCACATGTTCAAAGCATTCCACCAATGCAGCCAAGGGTTAGATCCTAAGTTGCACGAAACGGGGAAACGTCTTTCTGAAATGGGTATGGCAGGAAACACGACCCTCCAAAAATGGAAACACCGTGCGGCGTAATGTGTGTCATTATGTTTTTCTTGCAAGATAATGTGTTTTTTAATATATATTAAAAAACACATTATCTTGCAAGAAAAACATAATGACACACATAAAGGACATTTTAGAAGGAAAACCATGTCTATATTAACTCCCATAGATGATCGATATCATTGATTACATGATGCAAGCAACAAAATCCAAAATTAGCCTTTATAGATGAGGCTATACATCCAAATCAGCCTTTATAAATGAGGTTGTATGTGCTGAAAATGAAATAAAACGTAAGCTAAAGACAACCGCAATTACGTAGATTCCTAGGACATGTCATACTGATCATCATCCTCATCATTAAAAATAGAACAAAATGCATGTTCAGCAGAACTAGAGCATGGATGGGCAGAAGAGGCAATCCCACTTCCAGTTGTTGTTGCATCATCACCAGTGGTTTATCTTTTTTTAAAAGGGAAACCACAGCAAAATTGGACAGTTTTGGGGGGGGCGTGGCCTGCTTAGAGTCTAGACGCCAGTACAGGCCCACAAACAAGCAGATCAGCGCCGAAATGGAATATTGTTTCTTGGGTGTTACTCTACACTTGGTGGCCTTATTAGAAATAACCATAAACTATAAATAATAATGATAAATCTAAATATGATGTGAATGTAATAGAACATCGATACATTGCATATGGCAGATTACTTTTGAGTATTGAATGGATTCACTAAACTAATTCTCATGTGTATAACTGCATATTGTGGGCAGAGACCACTTCTTATACCCCAAAACCCTCTGGCCCATATTTCTATAGAAATTTCTGCACTCAAGGGTTTTAATGCAAAATTGAAATTTCACCTCTTTGACTAGAGGTTTCCTGGATCTTAACCCTGTGAATTTTCGGCCTAAGTACTGTTATGAAATATAGCATAAAACATCAGCAGAAAGCGTACAATATTTCACTTCCAAGTAGTCCAAACTTCTAGGTAATCCAAGCGGAAAAGATACCAGACAATTTGGATAAGTTCCATCCTTCTAGGGGAACTTATCCCACATAAACCGGATCTGAAAATTACCTTTTACAGCAGTACAACAGCAGGTATAGCAATAGAAAAAACAACCCTTTACCTTCCTCAATGAAGATGTTAAATCACTTAACAATTGTCCTCTTATCTCAAATCATCAAGACATATATAGTTGTAAATGACAATACATGAAGAACATATATGGCTGAAAATCAAATCTAGAAAATGCACAAGTTTTGGATAGCTGAAAACTTCATTTATATACTCAAGATGAAGTACACATACATACCATAGCCTTCTCTCAAGGCTAGTACAAATCCAATAGCTCTCCAAAACCCTAGTTAGGGAAAATACGAAAACACCAGCTCAACCAAGGAGCTCCAATATGAAAGAATCACTCCAAGACAAGACATCATCTTCTCTTCTTCTTCAACAAAGGTACCCTAGGTTTTTATCAGAAAACCCTAATCTCTAATCTCCAAAGGATAAACCCTAACCCTAGACCTCCAAGATGCTCCAAGCTACTCCAAGAAGACTAAGAAACCCTAGCAAATCGAGAGAAAGAGATCAAGTACAAGAGAAGACCAAGAGAGAGAAAGAGGACTAGTGCACACTCCTCTCTAGGTCACATCTTATCACAAGAGTGAATACAAGTGAGTGAATAAATGATTAATGAGGACTCTCTCCTTCCTATACTATATGAAAGGTGAGGGAGGCCAACAATATAATGTGAGCCCAAGCCCTTACAAGCAACCCACAATAATTTCATCTAGGCCAACACAAGTGAGATGCTACACTCCAAAGTACATGTGTCATGCTACAAGGTGATGTCGTACACAATAAGGGCTCCCAAATGATGTAGCTACACAGTGTAAGTCCACATGCCTACATCACAAACCTCCATAGACTACATCCATCCTCCTAAGAAATGTACTCCATCAGGTCAACAACTCCCTCCAAGAACATTGTCGTAGCCCAAGCATCCTTGAGCCAACTCCAAGCCTCCAAACAAGAATCCAAGCAACCCCATGCTATCTAGGGCTTGATGCCCTCCTCTAGGATGCGCAATGCTCCTCCTCCCAAGTAGGGCATTCTCCAAGCAAGGGAAGTCTCCACGTGGCCATCATGAAGGGTGTCCACAAAACTGTTAAGAGACCTCCAATGCCTAATGGAAGAATGCCAAGCTAGAAACCATCTTAGGCCAAGCATCCACTGAGAAAGCTATCTCAACTGTGCAAATCCATCATGCACCATCTCCCATGCACCAATCCATCTCAAACCATCCAAGGGCTGAACATACACCATGTACCCGAAAGCTCATGAAGAACCCAAAACATGGTCTAAACACTTTCGAAGTAACACCAAAAGCTAACAATTTATCATTACATTCCCATTCCCATTTCTGATTCCTGGTAACATAGGTCCAAGATGTAGTAAATTACACCATCTCCAATGTGAGACCGTCCTCCATGGTCAGATTGTATAACTAGATATACAATTCCTGACTTTCCTCTGAGCTATTACAAGTTGATCAAGTTTGTGCTTCCACTCTGAAATCTATATAGTTGTAATGTCCCCACTTTGGGACATCAGGGTATTACAGAGTGTTATGATGACCAGGGTATTACAGAGTGTTATGATGACCAAAGTAGCCAGATGGAGATTATAGCAAGTACAGGAGCTATTGAGGGGTATTTTGGGGTCTGGCTTGCATCGCTCATCTTATTTCATCATTATGATCCATTCCGCACAGCTTGGCTTTGGTTCCATTGCATTTCGACGATTTCCATGATTTTGAGTTATTTTGGGCTATAGGTTAATTAAATGCACTAAGGAGGTCATATTGGGCATAATACTTGGAGGAACCTCTTAGTGTAATAGCTCATTGGAATTGGGAGGAACCACACTACAGGATAGAATGATGCAAAGTGACTTTTAGTGGCTAGGGAAGCCACAAGGAGAGATAAGGTGTTTTTCAGAGGTAAAAGAGTTAATTAATTAATTAAAATGATTTAATTAATTAATTAATAATTAATAAAACAAAAGTCACTTTCGAGGGACAAGGTGAGCAGAAAGGATAAAAGAGAGGCAAGGGCCTCTATTCTCTCATTCATGTGATTATCAGTTTTGATATATGGCTTCTAGCTAGTGAGCCCATGCCTCAGGGTTTTGAGGGTTTTGACTTAATAAACCCTAGAGATCAGCTCGGTGGTGAAAGATCCCACCCAATCTGGTCCAAGCTTGGTCACGGGGGTGAAAGATTCCTCCCTCACCATTCTACATCAGATCTACTCAGTTTCACGAGAGTTCTACACCAGCCACAGTTACAGAAGAGAGAGGGTGCACCATTGAGGGTTTCCAGCAAGGGGGGGCACAATTGTGGAGCTAGAACCATTCGTTTTGACTGAGGATAAGAGATTTCAGGAATTCCAGTTATTGGGTTTTTTTTGCAGGTGCCATAGCACCATTCTTGGTCTCTTCCGGGGGTATTTTGGTGGAGGTTTGATTTACATTGAGAGTGGGACGATTTCCCCAAGAGGAGGGCGCATCATTCTTTGGAAGGATGCTAGATCCAAGAGTCTGACAGGGCTTTTGGAGATTTGAACACTTGGGTTTTCCTTGCAATGTCCCGATCTATCATTTCAGTGATTTTGGGGAGTATTTGGAGGCCTCTAGGAGAGAGGCCGAATTATTGGTCTTCATTCATCTAGGAGGGCGCAAGCCAAATTAGGGTTTCGTGCATTTGGTGGGTCAGAACTTCATTTTTCATCCTGAGACTTCACTAGGGGTTCGACATTGACTCGATCTACATTTTGGCATCTTCATCGGAGGGTTTGGTGGCCTTGAGCAACAGGGCCGAATTATTGAGAGTATTCAGTGTTCCAGCAGGGCGTAGCTCATCCAGCTTGGGGGTTTGGCACTGTAGAGGGCCGAGATCTCATCTTGTTATTCATGCATGGTAGTCTGGTGGCCTTTGGAAGCTTGCATCTTCTCTCTTGATCTCGATTGAGGGCCATCCTCATTTTGTTATGATCTCTTATGCTATATTGTACCAGATCTGCAGATCTATTGTATCAGTTCTTCTACTATTATGAATAAAGGTCAGATCTGAGGTATTTTGGATTGTCTATTATATTGTTGATCTTGCATATGGTTGAGGTATGTTCCATTGCTGTACGTTCTTGATTCTTGCAGCGATCACATATAATAATCATCAGTATAAACCCTAGCGCAACCTAAAAGACCATAATAAGCAAAGTGTTTCACGAAATGCCACAACCAGAAAACGTTTAAAATTCATGCAAAACGTGATGTTCCTGGCATCTTGGCTTGGGAACATTACAATAGTAATGCGGAAAAATGAAGTGATTTAATGATACCTGAATCTAGCATCTTCACTAAGAATTTCGATACTAAAGGTCTTGTGAATCATGCACAGAAAACATACCATTTTCCACAGTTATAGGGAGGCATCCTTAGGAGCATATTTTCTATAGTGTGAGACCATTCTTGAATTGAGGAGTTGTAACATCTTTTCATCTGTCCCATCTAACTGTTTTAGGTCGTTTGAGGTGTTCATAAATTTATCTCTCTCTCTCTCTCTCTCTCTCTCTCTCTCTCTCTCAAACACAAACACAGAAAGCTCCAAAATGCAATTGCAGTTACCGAGAAGCTCCTGCCCTAAATAGCAAAGTCCATACACAATATCCCCATTTCTGCTTCTCCCATCTATGTTATCAATTTCCATTTTTTCTTGAATAGTAAGAATTTTATAGGGGTGACAAATTTCTATCAGAAGCCCAAAAATTAATACTGCATTTTTGGATGCTTAACCTTGTTCACAACCTATGCAGAAATACATAAAGCACATACAGAGCTACAATCTAACAGAAATGCAAACAAAACGCACAGCTAACAATGTTAGACTTACTCAGAATCTTCGTAATCGAATGAAGCATAGCCAGATGTTAGACTTTTCAGTTCATTGTAGAAATCTACAACAATTTCCCTGAGAGGCATCCGATACTTCAACAAAGCCCTTTGACTGCATAAGCATGGTCCAACCAATGTTCAAAATCATGAAGAGAACACTTCGGGTAAAGAATACATGATAGCATGAATTAGTTTTAAATGAATTAAGAAACCTGTCAATGAATGAGTGCTCAAGCTGCTCCCCCCTCCTCTCTGAGCAAAGAGTAATCACACTACCCAAGAATCTGAAAATTAATATTTCAAATTACTAAATACATCAAGCAACATGGGTAATGCACAAAATTAACATGTATTAGTAAAAAGAAGCAACTTATAGCATTACTCTCACACGCAAGAAAAAAATCAGTAAGTATGAATATAGTGATTAGCGCTTACTCACTAGGAAGAATAATAGTTGCAATCACAGTTGGTTCCCAGCATGCTGTCACACGCTGTCCAGGATTTGAAGATAACGCCGCAGGATTCTGCACAGTAACCTTACTAGAGGAGAAGCTAAAAGTCAGATATCTTTGCAAGGGAACTGTTTGTATGATTTATATTCAATAAACAAAAAATTACACCCAAATATTTTCAGATTCTGATACTACCTTCCATCAGAATATTCGAAAATGTATGGCACAGTGGGAGTGGTAGTTATCACTTGTGCTCCATACTCCTGTTAAAAGTGATGTTCCCAATTAGCTTGACAAAGACTATAAAACCACCGCCTGTCTTGTATTCAATTATCTTGAAGCGTGGGAAAGAATGTAGTACACACCCCTCAGTAACTGAAGTTTTAACAGGTAGTATAATATGAAGAAGCACAATATAAAAATCCACAAAAAAATCCAGACATGAAATGCACTTAGTTCTTCACAGCTTATACGGAAGGGGGTTAGCCTCATTGCAATCACTCCATCCATTATGAAAATGATGTCAACTATTACTACAATTCAAAAATCCTAAAAAGAGCATAAGCTTTTCACTTAGACATGAACCATGCAACAATATTTTGATCATAGTATCAAGTTACTTCTCATTTCAGAACAAAGATCTTCAATTATGTCAAAATTTTCTCTTTATCGAATCTGTCTAGTATACTCTTGTTAAAATAATGTTCTTTTCAATCGAAACATTCCCTTGGAACTACGTCCAAAAAGTTCAAAAAGTTCAGACATTTTATAGAAGTACAAATAGAGCAGATCAATTGAAAGCCAAGAGTCACAAGTGCATTGCAATAAGACTTCCAGATAATTTTTCTTCAGAATATTTTCTAATCAAGCTATCACAAATTTTTAACCGAGGACCCGCTTCACTCAGGGCCATTTCAGATTATTTCATGGCCAAGCATATTTTTGGGTCATTAGGGCCATCTCAGTTCCACTTGACAAGAACAGGGCCAACCTTTACCATGTAGCAAATTACATGTTAAATTATGGTAGCTCAGACAGGTGCTTCTGCATTGGCTCAGAGTCGAAGCATGCAGAAATCGTCCAGAAACTTTCTGAGGCTTTCTTTATTTTTATAAAGTGATTTTTATCAAAAAGAACATTAATTAATTATTAATTAACGCTGGCTTAGCTAAAGTTCATAAAGTTAATTTAAGTGAACTTTGGATTATATCGTGACCATTGATCTATTGAGATTTGGGTACCTTGGAAATTGGTCCCCATGTGTTTATCAGTCTCTAAACACAAAGGGGGAGACTATTACCCTTGTACTTTACTTTATGATTCTAATTTCACTGACTTGGGAGATTTAAGTCAAAAGTGAAATATGTCACTTAAGTCATAAAGTGACAATTAATTCACAAGGTGGGTGAATTAATAGACATAAAGCAACTAAGGAAAGTGGGTTTCCTTAGTGAGATTTTTGGATTAGATCTCACCCATTGATTAGACTTTGCTAGATAAGATCTAGGCCATTGATCTTTTAGGGCTTGGCCAAAGGAGGCAAAAGGAGGGTATAGTGCATTTATGAGATTCATTCTTCACTTGTGAGAAGAGGAGGAGAGCTAGGGCGCATTTCTCAAGGAGAGGAGGACGCACTTGCATGAGGGTTTTCCCATTGAGTGAGGAGAAGGCGCCATAGCTTGGAGGAGGAGGCTTATACTAGAGCTTGGGCGCATTCTATGGTCTAGGGCACACTTGGAGGAGGAGAGGCGCACTTCTTGCATGAGAGATTTGTGTGAGGGTGTTGCACACTTGTTGAGAGGAAGCTTTAGTGAGGAGCACTAAGGGTGCATTTAGTGGGAGGCCATTGCTAGAGGAGAGGGGGCACCAAAGCTAGGTGTGCACCATATCTTGGAGGAGGGCGCACTTTGAGAGAGAGGGCGCAAACTTCAAGGGAAAAGGCAAGGGTCACTCAAACTTCAAGTGGGTAAAGGAAAGATCATGGCATCTCAGTGGTAAAGGCAAAGGCTCAAAGACAAAGGCATTAGGATAAAGACAAAGCAAGCAAGAGGAAAAAAGGCTCACCAAGGCAAGGGGCACCTTACTTCACAAGGCTTGTGGGGAGGTCTTCAAGGAACTCCAAGGCATCCGAGAGTGGTTGCTATTCTACCAGGTTCACTTGTATATGTTTCCTGTGTTGTACATTTTGCTTCGAGGCCTTCTATATATATCTTGTCCAAACTGGTTTTCTCCATGGGGGGGGGGGGGGGNGACCAAAAAATCTATGTGTCAAATTTATGCATGCTTAGAAGTGTAGATCAGCATTTTAAAGTTAAAGATCTCGAGGTAGTGTTATGTGTTTTAATGTATATTGCATGTGCTAACATTGAGTAAAGAAAACACTTGCAAGGGCACCTTAAAAGGACACTTAACCATCAAATATTGAGCAGAAAGTTTAGTGACTGTTTGCTGTCCTAAAAACAGCAAGAAAAGACAGCCACACAGTTGAAACTTAGGGCCATACTAAGGTCAAGGACAGACCATAGATGGCAGCCTCATAGGACCTCAGAAATTCTACATGATCTAGATCAATCTCGTCCATAGATCGAGGTGAAGATTACGAGGTCGGACATATAATGGAAAAAGATGCCTAAGAGAGGTAATTCGACTTGATTGTGACAGGTGAGAGTTGGAGAGGTAAAGGGAAGAGAAAAAGTTTGCAGCTGGTTGAAAATCGCAGTGGTCAGCAAGGGAATGTTTCCCAAGGCAGGGCACACTTCCCTAGGAAGATCTGTACAGCAGATTTCAGCATACAGAGTGGGCACATTTCGCAAGGCAGATCTGTACAGCAGAAAATCATGCAGGTTGGGTGCAAATCCCAAGGTAGGCTGCACACAAATCAAGGCATACTTTTGTCCTGGCTGTGCACGGATTCCAAGGCAGATCTGTAGCATGATTTTCTAGATTTCTGACCTAAGTACAGGTTCATTAATTGCCACAATAAATTTTCGGAATTCTTCTCTGTGGCCAAATCAATAAAACTCTCATTTGCTAGTTTTCCCTTTGGGGTTTTGTCCAGGGGTATTTACCCAAAAATTACTGTGTCAAATAATAAATTGTATGATTGGTTTCCTATTTCCACTGTGCATGTGTGGTTAATAAGCTCAATGTATTTCTGTTCATAAAAATCAGATTTGGAATTTTATTGTTTTCCGTGCATACATGCATCTGAAGTTTATTTTTATTGGAATTAGAGATCAGATTTGAGCTTAGGAAAATTAACATGGTATAAGAGCATCATCTCTGAAAGAAACCAAAGACTTTGGCACAGGGATCAACAGGGTTTTGTAGGTTAATCTTCATCAGGAGGTTTTGGGCTCAGTGTATCAATTGGATAGGGAAGATGGCTACTAGTTTAAGATTCAAGGACCAGTTGAAGGGGGGCATCAAACTTCAGCCCCTGGAAAGAAAAGATTGCAGTGTTGTTATAGAAAAAAGAGATCTGGGATATTGTTGAGAACACCCAGACTCTTCCTACCGATGCAACGCTTCTCGCTGCTTACAACAAGAAGAATGTGAAGGCCAGAAGAATCATCTTGGATGATGTGAAGGATCACATCATTCCACATGTGACCAAGAAGAAGAATGCCTATGAGATGTGGGAATTCTTGACGAACTTTTATCAGACTGGCAACCAAAACAGGAAAATGGTGTTATGAGAGAAGTTTCACAATATGACGATGTCCACATCCGATACAGTCACATCCTATTGTTGATGATTGCAGCTATGTGAGACATTCTCCAGGACACAAACCTGAGAGAGAGCCCATGAGAGGGGTGTGTGGTTCCTATCTGAGACAGAGCTGAAACATAGAGATGGCCTCCTCCTTACAGAGAGTTGAGAAGAACTCCAGATGATTCCCTTGTGTAACGCAGTGAGAAAGAAGATCTACAGAGTTGGATGTGCATGTGGTTGAGCACAAGGTGAACGTGTGAATTCCCATAAAGCTGGGTGCATCGTCATGAGAACAGAAATGAAGATGATGTATTAGCCTCCTTTGAGTAGAGAGTTGAGATGATAAACTCGAGATGACTCTCATGGGTAATGCAGTGGGAAAGAAGATCTGTTGAGTGGACGTGCCTGTGGACGAGCACAGGTGAATGTGATCCTAGTGGTTGAGCACTAGTGAGAGTGGTTCTTCTGTGTAATGCAGTGAGCCAAACATATGGACATACCTATGGATGTGCCCCTAGTGGTTGAGCACTAGTGGGTGTATGAGATCCCTTGCTATATTATTCAAGAGTCAGACCTGCCTGTAACCCTAATTGTAATGTAAAGGGTACAGGTCGGCCCCACCTTAATGTAATTGAAAATTAATGTAAAAGATAATTAATCTCGTTAATATTAATTATATTATGAGATAGAGAGGTCATCCATGTTGTGCCAATAGACACTTCTATTGACAGGTCAAGTCTAATATAAGTAAAGGTAAATTCCCCATTGAGGAATCATATCTTTTGTGTGAGTTTGGAAATTTCAGCAAGTACATCTTCTTGGGAAAAGTGCACACCTCTCTTGGGCACTAGTCTTCTAGGGTTTGCAAGCACCCTCTTGTGTGCTAGGTTTTCTTGGTGGTGAAGGTCTTTCTCTTGACGAATATAGCAAAGGATTTTGGTTGGGTTTTCTTCCCTTGTTGAGAAGGGTTTCCCAGGATACTTCTTGTGTACTTGTGCATGGTGTTTCTTCTTGTGATCTTGGTTGCTGCAAATTGTTTATGGTTTAAGTAAAATGCTAAAACGGGATGAACTTCATGCTTAAACCTTGCTAATTGAAAAAACAACATGGTACCAGAGCATAGGTCTTGAAAAACCCATTGCACAAACAACTTTTAGCCATCCTCTCTCTCTTCTGCAGAAACCGTACAACCTTGCTAGGGGTCCCAGAAAATCCATACAGCCTACTCTTTTGGGGGTTTTCAACACTTCGCACTTGGACGTTGGGGCCTAAAAGGGCACAGGTGTGTACGGCCTCCTTCAGCGTACCTCCAGCAAGTCTCAAACTGCAATTCTGAGCATTCTGACTTTTTGGCCCTAGGGTTTCTAGGGTTTCGCTAATTTTTGCAGAAAATTTCAGAATTGTGTTTTTGCAACTCCTTGAAGGAGCTATTCAGCTTACCAGGGCTATCATATCCTTCAAAGGCATATTGTTGGCAGTCATAAGCCCAACAAAACCTAAAAGTGCTAGCCTAGCTGTTAGGTTTTCTAGCCTAGTTGACAAGGGTTTGTGAAGAATCCAAAAATGAGCAGAATCATGATGGGAGGCAAGCTTGATGGTTCAAGCAAACTCAGTTCCAGGAAGACAAGACCTCAAAGAAATGAAGACATCAGCATCTCAGCACTCTCAGGTATGGTCCCTACCAATGATAATACTTGGTTAATTGATAGTGGTGCCTCCACGCACATGACCGGTCTTAGAGATCACCTAACACATTTCGTTGATAAAGAGACACATCTACATGTTGTCCTTGGAGATGATGTCAGATATAATGTGAGAGGAGTTGGAACTTCTACCTTCCAACTAGATTCAGATATGCAGCTTCAATTAAAGGAAGTACTATATGTACCCGGAATGAAGAGGAACCTTGTTTCTATTTTTGCCTTAGAAGACAAAGGCTACAAGATTACCTTCTCGGAAGGAAGAGTTCTTGCATGGCACAAAGACTCTCATATAAGTTATGCCCAGGTAATTAGTGTCCGAGAAAACAGCTTGTACAGATTAACCATCAAACCAGTCCAAGCCTTGCTACATGACACTATCAGCTTGAGTGAGCTATGGCATTGAAGACTTGCTCACATTCATTATAGAGCTCTTCCAGCTCTACGAAAAATAGTAATAGGTCTACCAGAAATACAGATTCAGCATAAAGGTGTTTGCAAAGGTTGTGCCCTTGGCAAAAATGTTGAAGGATCCTTCTCAAGCAGTGACAATAGATCCAAGGAAATCTTGGAATTGATACATTCAGATGTATGTGGGCCAATGACTGTTGCATCTCTGAATGAGTATTTATACTATGTACTCTTCATAAATGATCACTCCCAGAAAACTTGGATTTACTTTCTGAAGAACAAGGATGGAGTCCTTTCAAAATTTCAAGAATTCAAAGCTCAGGTTGAGAACCAGACCAGAAGAAAAATCAAAATATTAAGATCAGATAATGGAGGAGAATACACCTCAAAAGAATTCAACAGTTTTTGTATTGAAACAGGGATCAAGAGGGAGTTCACAGTTCCTTACAACCCTCAACAAAATGGGGTTGTTGGAAGGAAAAACAGAACTATCATTGAGGCAACCAAAGCAATGATACATGATTAGAGTCTACCTATGACTTTATGGGCAGAAGCATGTATGACAGCAGCATATGTTCAAAACAGAAGTCCTCATCAGACCCTGAAAAACATTACTCCAGAAGAAGCCTTCACCAGAGTGAAGCTTGAGATTGGACACTTCAGAATATTTGGATGTCCAGTATATTTTCATGTACCCAAAGAAAAGAGATCCAAGCTAGAACCTTCGGGAAGAAAGGGCACATTTGTAGGATACAGTGAATCCTCAAAAGCATATCGAATCTACAATCTGTAGAAATTATCTGAGGTCTTATGAGGCTGCCATCTAAGCTCTGTCCTTGACCTTAGTATGGCTCTAAGTTTCAACTGTATGGCTGTCTTCTTTTGCTGTTTTAGGACAGCAAACAATCATCCCACTTTCTGCTCAATGTTTTATAAGTTAAGTGCTCTTTTAAGGTGCCCTTGCAAGTGTTTTCTTATCTCAATGTTAACACATGCAATATAACTTAAAACACATAACACTACCTCTAGATCTTGAACTTTAAAATGCTGATCTACACTTCTAAACATGCATAAATTTGACACAAGTATTTTTGGTCAACATGACCCTAGATAAAACCCCCCCGGGGAAAACCAATTTGGGATATATGTCTATATAATTGTGATCAAAGCAAGAGATACAACAAGTAATGAAATACAATGGAACCTGTATACATAGCAAGCTCCTCACGAGCCTTGCCACAAGATCCAGAAAAAGCAGTGCCCAAACTGTGGTGTGCCCTCTCCCTTTGTTGCCCTCTGTACTGAACTGAGGCGCCCAAGCTCATCTGTAGCCCAATGAAGAAATCCCTCCACAGGAATGTCCTCTCCTATGCTGCCTCTCCATAGAAACTGTCAGAGCTCGAATCCTCCAAGCAGATCTGCTATCAGGTAGTTGCCAGTCCTCTCAACTCATGCGCCATCCTCCAAGCAGAAATGATCACAATAAATAAACTGAACCTGAAACTCAAAGTCTCTCTCCACATAAACAAGCGCTCAAGCTCTCCTCTCCCAATGCATCAGACCTCAACCTGATCTGACAAGTCCTCCTCTCCTCATGAGCAAATGAAGGATGATAAATGCGCCCCTCCTCCTCAAGATGCGCCCCTCCTCCAAGCAAAGTGCTCCCTCTGAAGAATGAAGGCTAAACCTCCTTGGTTAACCTCTCCATGCAAGCTCCAAGCTAACACAAGCTCCTCCTCAAGCTCTCAAGGGTTTTGCTCAAACCCTCATGAAGTGCGCCCCTCTCCTCCTCAAGATATGCGCCCTCCTTCTCTTCTCCAAAACTCTCAAGTGAAGAATGAGTCTCCAAAATGCCTTTACCCTCTCTTTAG
>JASDQU010010660.1:177122-195573 GCA_032191745.1 Picea mariana | reverse complement strand
AATTAATTAAAATGCTTAATCATGTTTACCTTTTGGTTTAAATAAATCATATCATAGTGATCTCGGGATTTCGCGACTCGGCTAGCGCTCCTCCCGGAAACTATACCCTTGAAACCTAGAGCTGCGAAGTCGCGATATAAATTAAAACATGATTAATTAAACACTTAATCCTGGTTATGTCCTTGCTTAACTAAATCTAATCATCACGATCTTGAGTTTTATAGGCTCGAAAGGTTAGAGTGAAAACTCCCGATACGGCGAATGTCGAAAGGTTGATTAAAGTTTAAGTAAGCTTAGTAAAAAAAGCTAAGCCAACTTAATTAGTGTTCAATACAAATAATAATATGCACAGTCTACGAGGTAATTTTAAATTTCCTTGCACCAACTTGTGTCACGAACTGTCGAAATTTATGGCATTAATTGGAAATGAGGCGAAACGACAAGTAAGGATAGGGTCTTTATTGCTAAATCTATCTCTAAATATGATTTGACCGTTCTGTTCATAAAGACACCAAGATTTTAAATGATCGAAGATATAAATATTTTTCCTTTCTGTTCTATTCATAAAGCTCATTTCTATCCTACGCAGATAATTTTTTCTCAGCAAACTGATCTCTGTATGTATACGCATTTTTATTACAGGAGAGCTAAGTCACAATCTTTTGTCATGGCCCCGCGAAAAGTGTCCAAGACAAGTGCTGAGATTTTGGAACAAGGCTCCGATAATGTTTTAGATACTTCACCTCGAAGCATTGATTCTGTACGAACCTGGTCATACATCTCAGAGGTTTTGCAATCAGATTTGGTGAACTGTTTGGACGATTCCAGTGACAACGATAAAGACGACTTGACTACCAAATACAAGAACGTCGTCCAGGTGGAGATGCACAAAGTAGCAGTCATGCCACGTCTTCTGCCTTACTATGACATGATCCGATGGGCACTATATCATGTGGATATCCCTACCAGAACCATCATCAATGAGAAGAAGGTCACTGTTGGGACCTTTATACCAAAAAACTTACAGGCGATGTACAAATTACCACCCACGTCGAACTTCATATACAATGCAGAGTTTCTAGAGGATTTTAAACAGAAGGAATGCGAGCAATACATGAAATGATTATTTGATTTGATCAAGGATTGGGTCTCACACCCAACAAAGTTCAGAGTAGATAGCAACGGAGTTTATTCCATATCTTCTTTGGAACCATAGTTCAAATACACATCGATGATGACCTATGGATTGTATGGGAGGGAAGACACCACGCATTGTTTCCTCCCATGGGTGCCTCTGATGCATACAGTAGCAGAAGGTTGTTCTTTCGACTGGGCCAAATTGTTGTCAGATAGTCTGACCAAACGGATTATAGAATATCAGACACAAAGGGCAAGCGGGAGAGCCACCTCATTTTTTATGTCTGCATACATCATGGATGCTATGTGTTCCATGACACATTTTCTCTTAATGAGTAGGAGCTAGGCTCCATCGGAGACTGAGCCTATCCATGTCTATCATTCTAAGCTTTGGGAGAATAAGGCCTCAGATTTTATATATGAAATCTTCAATTGGGTAATGGTATTGATGCATGTCACCATCTTCGGTAATCCACCGCCCCGGATCTTAGATAGCATTACGACCAATTTGAGTAGGGTGGCCCACTGGTACGTGGAGGAAGAGTTTTCATACATCAGGGTTTTCGACGCTTCTATCCCTCCACATGCTCTACCATTATTTATACCCGATAGGTTGGCCTGTTGTGAGATCGCCATGCAAACCGTGATTGGTGGCATAAGTAAAGAGCTGAAGGGGTTTTCAAAGAAGGTATGGCCACCTTTCCCCATTCATTTAAACACCTATTCTTTATTAGATTTCGGGCATGCAAAGGCCTAGTTAGCAACCTTAGAAGATATAAAATCAGTCCATATTGAATTCAAGAAACACGACCCACACATGGTCGTGAGTAATCACTTGGCTAGCTGTGGCCTTAAAAGGTTTGAGCATGAGAATTCGCCTCATGATGATATTTTCCGAGGTGCGAGATCGTATGCCGAGGTTTTGGCTCAGATACAAGCCCTGTCGCCCGAAGAGAGGGCCAATGTTTTCAAATTCCAAGAACATAGGCAGAGCTGCCTTCCCCCAGTAATACGGGGCGAGAATCCAACGACCGTAGAGGTGCAAAAAACAAAAGTCGAAGGCTCCAAAGATTCAGCACCCGGCCAAGAAGAACAATAGGATAAAGAAGAGAAAACTGGGGGCCCGAAACAGGAAGTCGAGGATTTTGATCATCCAGGCGAGCCAAGTTTAGTCATTACTCTAGGGAAATCATCTAAATAGGTCAGTAATCCCATTGTTTCTGTTACTCCCCTGCAGTCGACAAAGGGAATACCAGACACATGTTGGAATTTTGGTGAAGAATTAGAACCCATATCAGTGGAAGAGCTACCTCCGAATGAATTCTTCTTCGATAAGAAGAGAAAGGTTGTCATGAGACAAGAACTCTACCAAGAGGCAGGTACTGTATCCAAGAAATTTAAAATTATAACTGATGGAAGAACCATGACGAAAGAAGAATTTGCAACGCAAATAGCAGGAACATTGGGTGCTTTCGTTACGGAAAATTGATATTCAGTCGAGACCCTAAAAGATCAGCTGAAGTGAAAAAATCATCTAATCAAGACATTAGAGGCTAAAGTAGCTACAACAGAGGCTGCTACCAAAGATCAGGTGAATGCAACTTTGGAGCAAGCTAGAATAGATGATCAAAATGAAATCGAGCGGCTCAAAGCTGATCTCGAACAGACACAGCTGATGGTTCAGACAAGTCAGACATAGATAGTCCACCAAGGAGAATTGATAGAGCAACTTCGGGCCAAATTAGAGTTAGCCGAAAGCCAGGTAATCGATATCGGGATATTTCAATCCCAAGCAATAGAGATCAGAAAAAGGTTATCGACAGCGCAACAAGGTCTGCTTGTTAAAGTAGAAAAGATTCAAAGTAGTTGCCGACTCATTGATCAGATATTGGAGAACCTCTCTCTCAGAGAAAGGGAAGTCAAAGCGGCTCGGGTTGCATTTTAGGAGGCTATTATAGCCACGATGAGAAAGGAAATAAGCAGTGGTTCCAGTTTTCCCATCTCAGAGCAGACCAGGGGCAATATCTTGTTGAAAGAATGGGAGAGAAATATATCTAAAGGCAGACAACAAGCTAAGGAGATAAGAAAATCTTGTGAAGAAACTTTAAGTTTGTTAAATGGGATGTGGTTGGGTTATGATGGTGAAAGTAGCATTGAGATACTGGGTCAGATCAATACAGCCAAATATCTGCTAAATATCAAGGAAAATTAAGAAAGAGAATTAGCCGAAATTTCACAAATAACCCAGACAGACATAGTTCAAATAGATAAATGGCTAATTAAACCAAGTATATGATTATGTTCTATCAGCGCCAAAGACCAGCAGGTGGAAGGAAAGTTGCCACGATTGGTGAAAGATTGTTATATTTTTTAGGCCAATAACCAAGTAGAACCTTCTAAGCTGATATCACAGTTGGTGGAGAAGTGCGTTATTTGCACGGAGCAGGAGAAGAGGCAGGTTTCCGGTACCAAATGAGGACAGAGATAAAGAAACGAAACGTTTTAACTCCTTTGATTGTAACCGAAAATCTCTAGAATGATTGAGATTCCAGCATATACAAATCTGTATAAATATACATTTTGTAGAAAGATACCGAGCTAGACCTTTTTGGTCGATTGTAATAGAGGCTATCTTCTTTTTTTTATACAAAATCAATCCAGAGAATCTTGATTCCATCCCAACTGTGCTATGAGTTTTTCTCTTTGTTATTCATATTCAACCTTATTTCACTTATATACATCTGATGAATGTTGCACTGCAATTTAGTAAAACTTTTACTGTGGTGGTTAAATTTTATTCATCTATATCGTTTACAATTTTCCCTCTATATTGGCTAACAACAGATACAAGACCTGTGAACCTTTAAGTTGTTATATTTTATGCTTCGTCAGATTTCTTCTTAGTCTATTTTCTTCCTCTGTTTAAGGAGTGAGATTCTCCCTTGATAGCAGCCTTACTTTATAAACAACTAAATGTTTTTCTCATATTTCACACACTTTTTATTTCAAATATAACGCAGTTATAGAAAAAGGCCTTTGGTTTGCATTTTGTCCTTAACATTAATTTCAAATTTCTCTTTATAAGATCAAATTGATATAGCATAAAAACTTTCATATTTAGTTTAAATCTTTTTGTTCCTCTATGACTGTCCCCGTTGTAAGACAACCTAATATTGAACCTGGTTTATCGGATCAAACCCATATCGCTTTAAATCTCTTCGATACTATACTTAAAACAACCACCACCCGGGTAGAACTTGAACATTCATGGGCTGCAATTGAACGAGACATAAACATCCAGGAATAGTTGGAAGCCAGACAACGACAACCTAGAAATCAACCCTAGCTTCCTTTCCCAAAGGTATACTCTCCTCCCTTTTTACACCTTACTAAATTTCAGATGCCTAGACACTGTACTTTTTAAAGAATTAAGTACAGACTCTGGAACAACATCTTTTTGGTGCTATTGACGGGGAATGAAGTTACGAAATCTTTTCCCTCAGAAGAACGACATATATTTTCAAGTTTCACCCTTTGATAGTGAACAAAGAGTAGGCACTTTCTAAAGGCTTTTCCTATCTTTCACTTGGCGACTCTATGTATAAGTAAGATGGCATCCGGTCGAAGGAATACCAGACAAAACCCAGAGAGCAAGCAAACCACGCCTGTTTCAGATCCCGAAAAGATACTGAAAGCTAGAGGTTCTCTTAAGCCGACTACTGCATTCTATCAACTTAAGCACCCGCAGCCCAAGACCAAGAGTTCTTGTGAACCTTCAACTTCACATAGTACCCCTCTTGAGACCACTAATTCATTTTTTGCTAGTTCTGTAGTTAAAAGTGAAGTCCTTCCAAAAACCTCTGTCATACACAAAGTTAAAAACTCTGTAGTAAATTTATCAGCGGTTGATATCCCGTTGACTCTTCTTTTAGACTTCCCGACCTCACCAATTCTCTAAGAGTATACTATATATTCAAATCTCACACCTGCGGGATCCCCTGACTACGTCTCCTACAAATCCGAGGATCCAAGTCCTCGCATCTTTGTTCACCTGCCTTCGCTTTTCTCATCCCTCAAAGAAGCTAGAAATCCGCTTTTAGTCTTTCATAACCCTTTATATAACGCACCCTTTCCTTTTCAGGTAGTACCGATGGCGGTCGCAAAAGGAGGAGTGGAGGGGCCAAGTGCCTCCCCTTCCCCCCAGATTTTTTACTAAAGTGGTTGCGAGATATGCACCTTTTGTTCTACCTGTACCTCTTCATGACCTTCCTGAAAATTATATAAAAAATTACCAAAATTTACAGGGGAAGGGGACTTAACTGCGGTCGAACATATAAATTTCTTCGATCAGTTCACTGATATTCTAGGTCTGGAACACGAAGACGTTTATTCGAGATTGTTTGTTCAAACTTTTGAAGGATAGGTACGAATCTGGTTTTGAAGCCTACCTGCAAGGTCTGTCCTTTCTTACGATGCCTTAGAGGATGCTTTTCTTAGACAATGGGGTGAGAGAAAAGACCACTTATATTATCTGACCGAGTTCGGGTCTTTAAAGAAAAGGAATTCAGAAACAGCTACGGAATTTATCCAAAGATTTAACAAACTATATAATAATATCCCAGCGGAAGTTAAACCCTCCCAACGTGCAACCAAAGTAACCTTCGCAGGAGCTTTCGAACCCCACTTCGCCCTTCTCTTAAGAGAAAGGCGGGGGGCTACCTTAACCCGAATGCAGGATGATGCTGTGGAAATCGAATCTAACATGACGACCTCTGGTAAGTTGAAAGCTAGGGTAGAAATGGGAAATAGAGAAACCAGACGTTTTAGGGAACAAGCGTGACCCTCAGGATCTAATAGATCCACAGACGACAAAATGGATGATATGGCTAGAATAATTAAAGAGTTGTTGAATAAGATTTCTAGAATGGAGCTAGATCAATCCAAGAGTGATCCTTTCGTTAAAAGAGAATTCAGAAGAAACCCCAACCCTCAAAATCAACAAAGGTAGATTAAAAATGAAGATCAGAAAATTCAAACCCCTTTAAAAAATGAAAATTTAATAGGAGGAAATGACCTGGAAGATTTCGAGGGACTTGAAGAAGATGTGAAAAATTTGGGCGATGACTGCATTCAGCCCTATGTAACTAAAGAAGATTACGAGAGGTCGTTGAACACACCTCAACCATCAAATTAAGATGATGATATAAACAACAATGATTTCGCTGTATGTCAAGAAACATCTAATTCCATGATAGCTAGGGTCCAACCGAGGTATAACTTGAGGTCTAAAAACAAGCCTACGTTGATTTCTCAACTGAAGAAAATTCTCCCTAGAGGTGAAATATATGTGCTTGCCCCGAAAGAGACCAAAACATCCAACAACAAAATAAAAGAGGTAAACTTGTTGGACCTCAAAACGAAGGAGGTTGAGACCCAAACAAGGGGAATCAAGACAACTGAGACACTTGCACTAGTAAGTAAACTCATGAGTAATAAATCTACCCAGACAAATAAGTTGGAGAAGAAAGAGCTCGAGGTTTCAACCAGAGAAACAGACAAAGTTAGCAGTGGTTTTAGTTTTGAAAACGAGATAAATATGATAAAAATATCGATCCCGCTGGTTGAATTAGCAAAGAATCCTACATATCGAAAGCAGATAACCAAAGTGATAGGTTGTTCAGATCAAGAAAGTCAATCAAACATAATAAATTTAGAAGATGATAAGCCCAATATCACTTTCGGTCCACATTTCGAGGGTGCCAGAGACACTGTTGCTCCTTTCTATATCACCCTAAATGTGCATGATCGACTGCTACATAATTGCATTCTAGATTCTAGAGCTTCACATAATTTGATGCCCAAAGCAATTATGGATAGACTAGGCCTTCAGATCACCCGACCTTACGGAGATCTCTACTCTTTCGATTTGAGAAGAGATAAGTGCATGGGTATGATAAGCGATTTAGTAGTCACCCTTGCACAGGTCCCAGTCAAAAGTGTCCTGATGGACGTAGTTATTGTTGATATCCCCCCAAAGTATGGCTTACTGCTATCAAGGTCATGGGGAGCCAAACTTGGGGGGTCCCTCCAACTAGACATGACTTACGCCACAATTCCTGTATTTGGTGGGCAACTTAATCGGTTATACAGAGAAACAAGGTTAGCCTATACAGTGAGCGATCCTCAAAATCCTAATAATTTTCCTATTTACATTGCTGATCAAGATCTAGGAAATTGTGTTTTTTCTTTTGATGATGGTATAGACAGTTGCATAGAAGAGAATTACATAGACGAGAAAGAATCCAAAAATATGCATAACACAGGGATCTAGAAAATGTTTTTTGATGGTGCTCTGTCATGTGAAGGAGCAGGTGCAGGAGTGCTTTTTGTGGCACTTGAAAATAAATCTGTTGTCCCTTTTTCTTATAGGCTTCAATGGGATATAGACTACACTAACAATGTATGTGAATACGAAGCCTTAGTATTAGGATTGGAAGCTGCCAAGAAGCTGAACATAAAGAACCTGGAAGTATACAGAGACGCTGAGTTGATAGTGAAACATATGAATCAACAAAACCAGGCCAAACACCTGAGATTGAGAGCGTATAGAAATTGTGCCTGGGATCTAATGGAAAAAAAATTCTCGTCTGTAAATATCCACTTAGTCCCGTGCACCGAAAATTTGCAGGCCAATTCGTTAGCCAAGGCAGCCTCGATGTTCGCTCCCCCCACAATGTTTAAATTAAAATACCATATAGAGGTAAGGCACAGACCATCCATCTCGAACAACATACAACACTGGCAGGTTTTTGAGGATGACGAACAGATCAGGAAGTTCCTAGAAGCAATGGGTGACTTTTCTGAAAATCACATCGATCAAGAGAATCAAAATGATCACACATGGATCATGCAAGAAGGAGAATACCCTCAGGAGTTCCGAGAAAAAATTTCCAACCATCGCATGTTAGTTTTAAAAAGTAATCAGCTTCCAAAGGGACTAATCCCCCTGGAAAGACTTTTCGATCAAAATGACATGCTTTTAAAGTCCACTATCCAACCCCAACCAGAGGAGGTTGAAGATTGCAACGTAGGGACAAAAGAGGAACCTAGGANATGGTGAAAATATCAAAGTACCTTCCTCCTGAGGTGAAAAATAAGCATAAAGATTTGCTTGCACGATATAAAGACATTTTCGCTTGGTCTTATGAAGAGCTTAGGACCTATGAAACTACTGTGATCGAACAAAAGATACCTTTGAAGCCTGGTGTCAAACACTTTAGGAAAAAGCTTAGAAAAATCAACCCTATTTTATTACCCGTAGTCGAAAGAGAAGTTAAGAAGCTTTTAGACGTGAAAATAATGGTACCACTGAGATACTCCGATTGGGTGGAAAACCTGGTCCCGGTTAGAAAAAAGAGTGGGGAGATTAGATTGTGTGTTGATTTCAAAAATTTAAATAAATCTTCCCTCAAAGAAAACTATCCTTTACCTAAAATGGATCACATCTTAGAAAAGGTAGTCGGAGCAAATAGGATGTCTATGATCGACGGTTTCTCTGGGTACAATCAAATTGCTATAAATGAACAAGATAAAGAAAAAACAACCTTCACTACACCCTGAGGTACATTCATGTATGATAAAATGCCTTTTAGTCTAATGAATGTAGGTGCCACCTTCCAGTGTGCTATGGATATCTCTTTCGTTAGCAAAAGAGACAAGTTTGTAGTTATCTATCTTGATGATCTAACTGTTTTTTCTAAGTCTTATGAAGATCATTTAATACATCTCAGACAGACTTTCGAAAAATGTCGCAGGTTCGGTCTGTCTTTAAACCCCAAAAAGTCTCTCTTCGCCATGCGAGAAGGTAAAATCCTCGGCCATATTGTGTCCCGAGACGGAATTAAAATTGATCCCAGTCGAGTTCAATCTATAGACACAATAAATATTCCTAGAAATGTAAAAGAAATTCATTCATTCTTAGGAAAGATAAACTTTTTGAGAAGGTTTATTCCAAACTTTGCTGAAATTGTAAAATTGATCACAGGTATGTTAAAGAAAAACAGCGAGGTAAAATGGACAGCAGAGGCCAAAGAATCGTTTGCACGTATCAAGAGGGTTATAAGAGAGGCACCTGTACTGGCAAGCCCTGACCACCTAAAGGATTTTCCCATTTTCTTGTTCGCCTCCAAGCATACCATTACCGCGGTGCTCCAGAAAAATGAGGAAGGTTTCGAACAACCAATAGCCTTTTTCAGCAAAAATCTCAGAGACACAGAACCAAAATACAATATAATGGAAAAACAAGCATATGCTATGGTAAAGGCATTAAAGTCTTTTAGAAATTATGTATTGCATTCCAAGATAATCGCATATGTACCGACTAGCTCTATAAAAGACATTTTAGTGCAGCCTGACAGTGAAAGCAAAAGGGGACAGTGGCTCACAAAAATTCAAGAATTTGATCTGGAAATAAAGTCGACGAAACTAGTAAAAGGTCAAGGTTTGGATAAACTCTTAGTTGAATCTAATTTCAGAGCCCTCAGCATAAATAACATACATGTATGTGGAGAATATGAAGATATGAGAGATCTATATGAGCAAACAAGTGGAATCAGAATCAAAGAGAAGTTTACCTCCTCTAACTGGTACAAAAACATAGTATCCTACCTACTAACTTTGAAGTGTCCAAGTGATTTATCTCCATCCAAATCTAGAACGCTAAAACTACATGCGGTAAAATATTGTATATCCAAGGGCAAATTGTTTTGGAAGTACCCACTTGGCTTCCTGTTGGTTTGTTTGGTTGAATCTGAAATAGAGGAGGTCATAAGCGAATTCCATGAAGGAGTGTGTGGGGGACATCACGCTTGGAGAGAGACAGCTTATAAAATCTTGAGGGCATGGTATTATTGGCCTAAAGTTTTCTCGGATGTAAATGCCAAAGTCAGGGCTTGCAACCCTTGCCAACTGTTCGCAGGCAAGCATAAACTCCCAGTGCTACCTTTAGTTCCAGTCAAAACAGAGACTCCTTTTCAACAATGGGGGTTGGATTTTATAGGAAAAATTAACCCCCATTCCAACGCTCAACACAAATGGATCCTAACCACCAAATATTACTTTACTAAATGGGTAGAGGCTATTCCAACCAAGAGGGCTACAGATTTGGTGGTAATAGATTTCCTAGAAGAAAACATTTTATCTAGATTCGACTGCACCCGAAAGATAGTAACAGATAATGCCCAGGATTTTAAATCTATGGCTATGATCAGTTTTTTCCAAAAATACAATATTGTACTGGGCCATTCTACGACATATTATCCCCAAGGAAATGGAATGACCGTGTGTTCGAACAAGAGTCTGATCAACATAATTAAGAAAGTGTTGTATGAGAACAAGAGATCCTAGCATGTACATTTAAAATACACACTATGGGCAAATTGGATTGGCACGAAAAAATCCATTGGCATTTCTCCTTTCCAGATGGTATACGGGATTGATGTGGTATTACCCATAAACTTGGCACTTCCCGTAATGAAACTATGGCAAGATGAGAAATAATAACCAAACCACGTCACAAGGAGAATAAATCAGTTGATCGAAGTACAACAACACAGGGTCGAAGTGGACGAAATATTGCAAAAATATCAAGATGACATGAAAACGTTATTTGACCGTAAGACAAAAGACAGAGAGTTTCATCCGGGTGATTTGGTCTTAAGATGGGATGCTAGGAAGGAAGATTTAGCGAAACACGGTAAATTCGATCATATTTGGTATGGGCCATTTAGAGTCGCAGCTTTCGAAGGAAAAAAATCTTTTTTATTAGAAAATCTGGATGGTAAAATTTTCAATGCCCCTGTTAACGGGCGTTATCTAAAACACTACATGAAATAATTGGTTCCCAAAGGATTTCCATTGTATATACCGGTTTGTATTTGCTTTCTTTTTCATGATTCCCTTGAGGTAAGTTTTCATTTTTAATTAATTAGGTCAATATTAATAGAGATACGCAATTTTCAAATACATTCAACTCTTTTAAGGGACACTCTTCGTGTTTATAAGATTTTGGCTTGCGACCTAAACGAGCAAAAGGAGAAAACGGAAAGTCATATATCGGAGGTAGAATTCACTGAAAACAGGTGATAGAAAGGGTTTTCGGTTGTTTCAAAATGGTAAGGTAAAGGTATGAACTCCCGAGAATTCTTCTCTTTAAGAAAGAAAAGGTCTCCTAAGCGTCGTAAAGGTCCCATCAATCTAATGTTTTCGTTTAGTTGTTATTAAAAAGAACAATTACTTGCTCTGGTTCCTAAGAAGTTAACTTAAAATAAAGATAGGTGATAGTTAAGTAAAGCATCTCTGGGAAAGGGTTTTCAAAAAATGGTTTTAATTTTCGACCCCTACTTCTCATTGTACAAAAATCTGTCTGTCACCTTTCTTCTGGTCTTCACTTTTATCTTCTTAAAAATCCAAGTACCTTTCCGGATTTATATACATAGGGGGAAGAGATTATGTTTTAACTTTGAAAGCTATAAAGCATATTTTGAAAAGGAAGTTGGTCTTCATAACTCCTCAGTCTCTTACTAAGCAAGTTATGTGTAAGCGGATCCTGACTATTCTGGGATTTTCAACAGTTTCGAAGGATTGAGGCTTGCTCTAAGGAAAACCCCTAGAAATGATTTTTCCCCTTTATCCCGTGGGTTAAGGTGTGGTGAAGGTTAAGGGAAGGTTGGTACCAAGTGTTAACGCTTTGTAATTTCTCGGCTGAAGAAGAAATTGACGGAGGTAACTGTTTCAACCACTTGGAGTCTTGGATCTAGCCCTCCAAGACTCAGAGAGGGCTCTCTCTGTATGATTTAGCTTGGTTTGAAATAGGATATTAGGCTAGTTGTGAGGGATCGGGGTTTTTGGTTTTTAAATGGTTAGTTTGGAACAATAAGGAGGGCCATTGGGAAAATGGGGTCTACGCTTAAATATGTGATTCACTCTCATATCTAGACAAAGCTCTTACACAGGGCAAGGTAGTGGAAATGTTGGATCGAATTAAGTTTGAATGGTGTCGATTTGAGGAAGAAATAGGGGAGGAAAAAGCCAAGCAAAGGAGCAACTAAGAATTCCTTAACTGAGCTTTTAGAAGAGAACATAAAGATCATCAAGAACCATATGCAGAGTATTTCACCAATAAATTCTTCTCTATTACTATCCTTTGACAATAAGAATTGAAAACAAGTGAAAAGATAACAGGAAAAATACTTAACAGAGAGAGGAAATGCCACCAACACCTCGACACAAGAATCCTGTCAATAGTTTGTCTCTTACTGATCAGTCATCTAAAGATTATAGAAGATACTCCTGGAAAAGCAAGGACCCCAGTCCAACAAAGAAAATTACACCCTTCAGGTCGAACCCCCTATTTATTACAAAGCATTGCTTAAATAATATACATATTTTTCTAGTTTTCTGAAAAGAAAATCAAATCATATCATATAAAAATAGACTAAAATGAAGTGGTTGGAACAGGTGTCTCGAATTGCTGAGTTTGCTGGTCAATCTTGCTTGAAATCTGGAATTTATTTTACTCATGCTGCCTTGAAAACATGATCTAATTATCATTTGTTGAAATAGCTTGCTGGAAATTTGGGATTAAATTAAGTCTTCTACACATAGATCTCATGCCACCTCAAGTGTTGGAGTTAAATCCCTTCACTATTCCATTTGTCCCTAACTGTCCCTCGATCTGTTGATATCTATGTCACTCGAATATCTGGATCTGATAGTGAAAACCCAATATATGTTTTGAAATGTGGAAACATGGCTGGAAAATCTCTTCGTATGCTGGTGTTTTGTCCCATAAAACTTGGGATATTTTATTTAAATGATGATCTCGTTCAGATTTCATTTTGATTTACTAGTATTTCTCCCAAAAATCAGGGATCTGCATTCCTCTGCCAGGTGTTGATTACTAATTTCATACCTGAGCGTGCTTGATATACCATCTATATGGAACTTTCTCGATATATGAATCCATATGTACTCATCATTGAAGATTCACTACCTGAAACTGTATGACTAATCACCAAGGTTGCATTCTCTAAAACCCTGAAACTACTCGGGAATCCCTTGATTGATAACCATTATTAATATCTTGGGAAACCCCTGCACTATAACAACAAGATTTTCAACAAGCAAAGTAGTTGGAGGGATGAGGAGACTGGTCCACTTGAAAACGAATAGCTCAACAAATTCGCCATCATCATCATAGATGGAATACATATATTCTTCAAGCTTCCTTAATTCTAGCTCCAATCCATCAATTTTATCTCTACCTCATTCGGATTTAGATCAATGTTGTGCTTGTGCTTTGTATTTTTGTTTTGTTTGAAAGATTTATTTTTAGGGCTTTCATGTGCATATCTTTGGAATTCCCATAAGCATTGTCTTATAAGTATTTATGGTGCTCAACCATGCTTGAGAAATGGTAACAATGTCTGGTCCATGTTCCTCATGAATACATGCAATGACTTTTGGGGCTGAGGACGTTGTTCCCTCTGCATAAAATCTCCAAGAAACCAAATGTAAAATAATTCCATACCATTTTTACTTTCTTCAAAAGAAAGGCATGTTCCATTTGTTGACAACACTTCCAATGCCTTGGCTTGAACTTATGAATGCTCTGATCTTTCTCTATCTGCTTTGCGATTTCCCTCATCAACTGAAGGCCTTTTTCCATTATCACTTTCTATGCAATACAACTCTTTTCAATAGACACAAGAAAGGTAGAAAGTGCAACATGTGCAAGTGGATTATCTTGACATTTACAAGCTTGAACTGCCATAACAAGAAGAGATGAACTCCATTCAGCTATTGAGTCAAACACAGACAAAATTTTGTCCTCCAAAATAAGTTGTGTTATCAAAGCTCTGTGCCATTTAACAGTTCACTCAAGTGCCATTAAAGTAGCCATAAAATCATGTCCATCCATGCCTAACTTTGTAATATTACATTGATTGAAAGATGATGTCGATGCCCAACTAGCAAGTGCCCATGTTGCCTACAAAACAGGGACTGATACACAGTGGATCGATGATTCCAATGAGAACTGAAACTACATCCTTCCGCCCATCTTGTCTTAAACCACTGCCAACATACTTCACTTTGGCGACAAGAAAGTTTCTATCGTCCCTTTATCAGCTTCGATAGACACCTACAAATATTGGCAGCCAACGTCTAAACTTTCCTCGACAGCTGGGCGTCCATATTAACATTTGGCATGCGATTTATACCCTTTGGGTTTCTCTGGTAGTTTTGGCACTCATAACCATTCATTTAACACTTAGCAACTATGAAATTTGACATTTGGCGTGGGCATCGCTGCATTTTATTATTATTTTACTCTGTAGGCAATTATCCCACATTAATAAACGAAAAGGCATACATTGGTGTATATATGCACCAATGGTTCATAATGGTGCCCTCTTATGGGATCCTCCTCCATGTGACTTTGCACTTGGCGCTTGTATGCCAGGCTTTGACTTGTGTTGTGTTGCTAATCCATGTTGTGTGTTGATGTAGGTGTGCTTGGATGTTAGTTGGTTGAATTGGAGATTGGGTGTTAATAGCCCCAATATTTTTGATAAAACAAACTTAGGCACTGTTCATAAGCCCGAGAAGAAAAACTGAATTTTACCTTGCAAAATTTTTGCACCTGTTATGAAGCCAAATCTAAAATGGCTTTTGGTCAATTAATAAAAAAAATTTGGGGTTGAGCGCCTTCTGCCGATTTCACATTTTCACTATGTGCCATGACCATGCCTGAAATAGATATCAGTCAGAATACTAATTCCCCTATCATTTATAGGGTCCTAACACCAAGAAATCAAAGTAAGTTAACAGACCTCCATTGCAAAATATTATACAAACATCACCCCTCATACAAACTGATTGCCCACACTTCGTGTTCTAAAAAGAAATTTATAAGACAGATGGTGAAAAGAAAGTCATATGTAATTGTATATCTAGTCTGAAGAGACGATGAAAGGAAATTCAGAAATGATTGCCCTTGTTTCAGCATTTAAATGCATAAATATATTCCGAAGTGGTGAAAGGAAATTCAACAAAAAAGGGCCAGATAACTTCACCGGGGTACTGAACAGGCCCGCTGGCAGTGAAGCAATATCTGAGATGTCTGTAAGGTTGTTATACATGATTTTCACTCTACTCTGGTAATCAACTTTCTCGAGACTGGATCCACATCCTAATTCTGGACGAGACTCCCCAATTAAAAACATGTAATATATTTCGTTGGATGCAAGCCAAAAGTTACAAGATCTGTTGGATTTCCTAGAATTGTTTTGGTTTGTCTTAATGCAAACCTAAATTCAGTAAAGAGAAAGATAAAGTCATGAAAGGGACTGTAGCTAAGTATGAAACAATGTGAGTATTTAAAATCTTTGCAGAAGTAAAAGACAAGATCTCTTCTTCCCTCTGTTTATCTTTTCCCTAAAGGAAGTTTAGCAGAAGTGAAGCAAATGACTCCATTTACCCAATACAAGCACATGGTCTACTGTTCTTCCCATCTTGCAGGAAGACGGGATCCCTAGTTGGAGCCTATGTTGAAGCCACCTTTTTCAACTGGTTTAAATGTATTTTTTAAAGTCAAATGTTGGTTTTTAAGTTCTTTTTTGCTTCGTGACATTTACCTACTGAAAATATCAATAGTATCGACATGCGAAATAGCGAAGGATGTTATGTTTCATAAGTTACCACTTTTTATCGTTAAACAAAAGTTTTTACTTTTTGTACCTCGGAATATCGCTCTTCGGGAGTTACAAGTCACAATATTTACAATCCCCGATGTGCGAGGTCACGAAAAGTTTTAAAAAGCTTACCTCAGGTGAAAGCCGAGAGTAAAATTCTTTAAACCCCAGTCAAGTGTTGTCAGGACTTCGCGTCTTGGCATTCACTCTCTCCTAAAACATTACCATCATAACTCTAAAAGACGAAGCCGCGAGACTTTTACATAAGTAACCTGGGTTAGTGTCAGGGGTGATTAGTTTTGACCATGGTTAAAGTCTATCGGGATTTAGCGACTCGGCATACGTTCCTCCCGGAAACTATACCTTCAAAACCCTGAGTGGCGAAGTCACGATATTGATCAAACATAATTAATTAAAACGCTTAATCTGGTTTACCTTCTGGTTTAAATAAATCACATCATAGTGATCTCGAGATTTCGCGACTCAGCTAGCGCTCCTCCTGGAAACTATACCCTCGAAACCCCGAGCCGCGAAGTCGCGATATAACTTAAAACATGATTAATTAAACACTTAATCCTGGTTACGTCCTTGCTTAACTAAATCTAATCATCATGATCTCGGGTTTTAGAGGCTCGAAAGGTTAGAGTGAAAACTCCTGATACGGCGAACGTCGAAAGGTTGATTAAATTTTAAGTAAGCTTAATAAAAAAATCTAAGCCAGCTTAATCAGTGTTCAATACAAATAATAATATGCACAGTCTATGAGGTAATTTTAAATTTTCTTGTGCCAACTTGTGTCAGGAACCGTCGAAATTTATGGCATTAATTGGAAATGAGGCGAAATGACAAGTAAGGATAGGGTGTTTATTGAAAAATCTGTCTCTAAATATGATTTGACCGTTCTATTCATAAAGACACCAAGATTTTAAATGATCGAAGATATAGATCTTTTTCCTTTCTGTTCTATTCATAAATCTCATTTCTATCCCATGCAGATAAGTTTTTCTCAGCAAACTAATCTCTATATGTATACGCATTTTTATTACAAGAGATTTAAGTCACAATCTTTTGTCATGGCCCTGCGAAAAGCGTCCAAGACAAGTGTTGAGATTTCGGGACAAGGCTTTGATAATGTTTCAGATACTTCACCTCGAAGCATTGATTCTGTACGAACTTGGTCATACATCTCAGAGGTTTTGCAATCAGATTTGGTGAACTGTTTGGACGATTCCAGTGACAACGAGAAAGACGACTTGACTACCAAATACAAGATCGTCGTCCAGGTGGAGATGCACAAAGTAGCGGCCAGGCCATGTCTTCTGCCTTACTATGACATGATCCAATGGGCGATAGATCATGTAGATATCCCTACCAGAACCATCATCAGTGAGCAGAAGGTCACTGTTGGGACCTTTAGACTAGAAAACTTACAAGCGATGTACAAATTACCACCCATGTCGAACTTCACATACAACGCAGAGTTTCTAGAGAATTTTAAACAGAAGAAATGCGAGAAATACGGGAAAATCTTATCTAATTTGATCAAGGATTGGGTCTCACACCCAACAAAGTTCAGAGCAGATAGCAATGAAGTTTATTCCATATCTTCTTTGGAACCATAGTTCAAATACATAGTGATGATGACCTATAGATTATACGGGAGGGAAGACACCACACATTTTTTCCTCCCATGAGTGCCTCTGATGCATACAGTAGCAGAAGGTTGTTCTTTCAATTGGGCCAAACTGTTGTCAGATAGTCTGACCAGTTGGATTACAGAATATCGGACACAAAGGGCAAGCGGGAGAGTTGCCTCATTTTTTATGTCTGCATACATCATGGAGGCCATGTTTTCCATGACACCTTTTCCCTTAATGAGTTGGAGCTGGGCTCCATCGAAGACTGATCCTATCCATGTCTATCATTCTAAGCTTTGGGAGGATAAGGCCTTAGATTTTATATATGAAATCTTCAATTGGGTAATGGTACCAATGCATGTCGCCATCTTCGGTAATCCACTGCCCCAAATCTCAGATAGCATTGCGTCCAATTTGAGCAGGCTGACCGACTGGTACGTGGAGGAAGAGTTTTCATACATCAAGGTTTTCGGCACTTCTGTCCCTCCACATGCTCTACCATTATTTATACCCGATAGGTTGGCCTGTCGTGAGATCGCCATGCAAACCGTGATTGGTGGCATAAGTATTTGAGCATGAGAATTTGCCTGATGATGATATTTTCTGAGGTGCGAGATCGTGTGCCGAGGTTTTCGCTCGAATACAAGCCCTGTCGCCTGAAGAGAGGGTCGATGTTTTCAAATTCCAAGAACATAGGCGGAGCTGCCTTCCCCCAGTATTACGGGGTGAGAATCCAACGACCATAGAGGTGCAGAAAACAAAAGCCGAAGGCTCCAAAGATTCAGCACCAAGCCAAGAAGAACAACAGAATAAAGAAGATCAAACTGGGGGCCTGAAACAGGAAACGAGGCTTTCGATCCTCCAAGCGAGCCAACTTCAGTCATTACTCCAGGGAAATCATCTAAATAGGTCAGTAATCCCATT
>JASDQU010010660.1:108843-132421 GCA_032191745.1 Picea mariana | reverse complement strand
AGGTATTCAAGGGTTCTACAGACAAGGGTTTTACCTGTGCTATAGCTCTCTGATATATGTGTGGGGTCCAACAATAGTACTCGGCCCAATATCTTAGGGCACTAACTAAGGAGGATAGACCATACCCTTAGCCGTACTACCCGAATACCCAAGTACTAGAGAGTATCTTCCTGAGTGTTGTTCTTTGTGACACTATAGTAGTCAGGTGGTCGATCGGTTTATCTAAAGAGGGCTTCAGGTAATCTAGGCCAATCCGTACACAGGTGTTGTTTGATGCGCTACCACTCAAAGGGGTACCAACAGGGGTTACAAGGGTGGTCAACATATGTGCGCTTAAGTACCACTTGTATTTCTTGCGTGTATGAATCCCTCAACCACAAGTTTATGCGTGTAACGATAGATCTTTGTGGCTTAAAGATGTCGAAATATGTCTCTACCCTGAAAAAAAAATTAACCCACACTTTCTGCCGAGGAAAGTGCTCTGATACCAATTGTAATATACCAGATATAAAATGTATGCAGAATAGAATTAAAATGCTAGAAATGGTAGAATAACAACAAATAACCAAAACATTCACCACAATAGCAATGAAATGATATAAGAATAACAACAAAAATAACACTTTAAATCTGAAAGCAATGTTCATGGGCCTCTTTGAGGGGGCAACCTCCAGTTGAGCAGAATACTATTACAATAATATCCAAGCTAGGGTTCTCACACCCTCAACTCCTATTTATACTAAATATCTCTATCAAAAGAAGCATCTAGAGGAAGATCCTTCTAGAAGCGGAAGCTTCTATTAGGTCTTCTTACATCCACCTTATTCTATTTTATTGAGAGGCCTTATTAATATTGACCTTTATTACATCTGAATATATTTTTTTATATATGTGTGGGTTAGGACCCTAAAAATCTTCCATAGGCTATACAACGACATGTCGTGGATGTGCCCCGTGCATGGGTGAGACTCTTCCGACATCTCACAAATGTCGTACTTTGTTGTCACGATACACATCCGACACCACAAGCGTAGATGCCATGCTCATACATCTACCTACCATATATGTATTTTGAGGGTGTGGGCCCCATTTTGTACTATGACACCATATTTTTTGAAGAGATGAAATATAAATTTTGGTCCTCAGCTTTACTTATATATGTTAAAATGTGTACATGGATGAATGTGTTTTCTTTACTTTAGTTACGTGACAAATGCCAATCTAGAAAATAATTAACATATGCATAGGATACATAATTAGAAATTCTAGGTACGTGATTATAAGTAATAAAATCAAAGTATCATTCCAATAGTCGTACCCATACGAATCGTCAAAGTAGAGTAGAGTCTCACACACGGTAACTTTTGTTTAACTAACATATGACTAACTAGGAGTCTAGGTGAACCTATAAAGATTGAAAACCATGTGAAATTACATCGCTTAGTAGATCTATAATGGTGTTGTAGTCAGCCACATTATTCATTGATGGCTCCATAAAAATGCCACCTGAAGACACCAGTTGACCCTTGTGTGAGTAAATGAACCAAGTGATGGAAACCATGTTTCGTGTATGATTACTAGCACCATCTAAGGATCCTAAGTAAATTCAAGACTTCATTGACATCTACCAACCAACGGAAAATCTAATAAGCAAGTCGATGACACAAAGTAAAAGATATATATACACTAAGATACACTAGTATACAAATATTCATGCCTAATATTGAGGGCTCAAGAGTAATATATTTTCAGGTAGAGCCCATTTCTGGGATCATCCATAATATTCCCTTCATAATACTCCAATCCATAGGTTCCTTTCTCTAAAACATGTCGCACGATATAAGGATTGTGCCACATGGGTTTGAACTTGCCTTCCCCCAATGGTTCTTTGGCTTGGTCATATAGGATGACTAGGTCACCCTCAACATATTTCCGAGGATAGGCATACCTATCATACTGAACCTTAACATGTCATTTATTCACTTTGATAGTCATAAAGGTATCTCGACGCTACTCATCCAGATGCTCTAGGTGCAAGAGGTGTTCTTCAAGATTAGATATGTCAGGTAGGAGCTCCATTTCTAGTTTGAGGGAAGGTATTTCACATTCAATTGGAAGGATTGACTCCACGCCATACAATAACTGAAAATGAGAAAAATAGGTGCAAGAATAAACCGAGGTTCGATATGCCCAATGTGTAGGGTAAAGCATTAGATGCCAATCAGATTTATTCTTGCTGAATTTGTTTTTCAATATGGTCTTGAGAGATTTATTTATAGCCTCTATTTTTCCATTTTCCTGGGGATAATAAGGGGAAGAATGACCATGTTTAAACCCAAATTTTGATGCTAACTCCTTCATCATTTCATTCTGAAACCGACTTCCATGATCAATGATAATATTCTTTGGGATTCCAAACCGGGCTATAATTTGATTGAATATGAAGAATACTGCATTCTTACCATCAGATTTAATGGTAGGTGTTACAGATTATTTTTTCACCCCCATGACCACTGATGATATGTGTATTTCCTATTTCTTTGTTCCCTGAAGACTATTGAAGAAATAATATTTTCTCTAAGAAATGGAACCATCTTTTCCTTATTGAAAAACCCTATCAAAGAATATCGTCGCACCTTGCCAATGTTGAGGGTGAAATTATCCCAAATCGTTGCATGTTGCACCACAGTGGCCTGCGACGTCATCACAGGTTTCTCATGTTCAGGGTGCTACGATGCTCAAACAAAGGAAAAAGTGAATTTATCAAAGGTTATAGAACGAAATCTTTGAAAGGATGAGGTGGCCTCTAATCGGTTTGGATTTCACTTGCTTCTATGATTTCGTGGGATCATCCTAATATCTTCATCCATCCCTCTTCACTCTATATAAGAAGGGATCTCTCATGGGAAAATTTAGGTTGGCGTATGTATGAAGAATTTTGTTGAATATTGTGTTTGTGATAGATTTGCTTTTGCTTTCCAAGTAAGGATGTGTATACTCTTCATCAAAAGAATTGGATAAAAGGTGTGTGTGTTGAGGAAAAGAGACATCAAAAGAGACATTGCAACATCAAGGCATAGTTTGTGTTCTCCACTTTCATCAATATAATGCAGTAATACATTTCTTCCCTATAAAAGTGTCTCCATTTTTATTGTATAACTCCTTGATCTTATTCGTAGGTTTCATTGGAATATATATATTGTTTCTCTCTCTTTTTTGGTTTGTGTTTCTCAACAGGTTCAATATCCTGTAGACATTGAGATGGAGAAAGGAAAAAAATAGCAATGATCAAACGATGTTTAAACGGTATGTCATTTATCCCTCATTGAACTAGTATACATTACAATGGAAATCTAAGGATAAGTTTGTATTCTATCATGTTTTGTTATAATTTCTTGTTGAAGTTAGGGAGATTAGTTCATTTCAGGACTTACCAATTTGTCCAGTAACAATAGCAATAGACTATTCCCATTTAGTGAAGTAATACATGGCCTATATAATATGTTGATGCCCCCCAACCAAAACTAGGTTACAATCCATAAAATCCACTCCCCACTTGGTGAAGGGACCCACGATGATGATTGGGTGAAGAGGGGTTAGATGCGAGTGAGTTTTCTGAGAAAACGTGTTGGAACAGGGGTAGAACCATGGTTCAATGCTACAACAATGCACCAACAAAACCCTAACTACCGACCCTTTCAACAACACCTGCGAAGCAGATGAAGTCTCACCCGTGGTAGAGGTAGGGGTGGTTGGAGGAATTAGGTGTTTGCAACCTTAGCTAGGACATAGATATGTGATTATAATACTTAATAGATCACTTAGAATCATTAGTTCCTCATTATTTAATTAATATCTACTCCGCAGAGAAAACAGAGCATCACAACATTCACTTTGATCTAATGTATTTAAGCACTTAACATAAGTAAATGGATTAGATCTAGCAGATTCAATCACTAAGAACATTCACCTATGTTAGATCTAGTATCCAGATTCATCATAAGAACAAAGCATAAGAATATCTATCTATCTATCTATCTATATCAAGCACTTAGCAAATAAAACATAAACACATCAGAACATCGCACCGAGAAGAATAACACAGTATTTATGTGGTTTTCCCCCACCCTAGGGATACATCCACCAAATCTTATTCTTTATTAGCTTCAACCAGTCATCTACATTCACAGAGCCACCAAAAACCTACTCTGCATAGTACAGGAGATCTATGCGCACCTCGCCAGATCCTCCTTCCCCGAGCTAGGTCTAGCACACATCCTTTCACAGTCTGTTACAACCACTTGCACTTAGCTCTAAAAGTATCTCACAATATGCACATAGCATATACAAACCATACTTTCACTTATATTATCGGCCTCCTACTTATGTCACCTAGCTACTTATTTATACTTTACAGAATAGGCCTAAACATGGGTAAACCCATGGGCTGACATCCCATACCCATTACATATTCCCAAATCCCAAAAAGGACCCTAAAAGGGGTCGAGATCCCACAATCTCCACTTCATATTCGACAAACTGTCAAAGTCCCAGAATAGGTCAAACTTGACCAAGGATATCCCAAAACTTGGTCAAGGGTCAACAATTTCCCAACACTCACCCATGACTCGTCCCAAGTCACTCTGGTCTGACTAGTTATTCTTCAAACGCCTCGAGGTTGGCTCAAGTTGCTTTGACTTGTTGTTGTGATATAGCCTCCTATTCAACAAACTCTTGGATGTCTACATCATTGATAGGTCCCTCTAGACATTGTTCAGTTGTAGTGACAACCTACTCTAGATCTGCTCCTTAGCCTTCTACCTCTGTAAACAATTGATAGGCCTTATCTTGTACGGGTTGGATTTTCTGAGTTACCTCCACAAATCTACTCTGAATAGTATGGATCTACTATTATGCAGTGTGTTGCTCTTGGGAGTGCTTCATTATTTCCACAACTGACAGGGACTTCAACTATGCCTATATCATTTCGGCTTGATACTTCACCTCTTGAAGCTGTGAATCCAGTACCTTCAATTATGGGTTCTCCATGAGTTTTTTGTAGGTTTGGGCAATGGAATCAGTGAGTTTCTTACATTCTAGGGTAAGAGACTTTAGCCATTCAACTGCGCTACGGGTTGTTTCATCTCTTTGGTCTCTTACATCTTGTGGGGTCTCAGGTACAATGCATAGCTTCAAATCTGCTATGCATTGTTGTAACTGCTGGATGGCTTTTGCGAGCTAGTTCACCTGCTATGTAACTCAATATTCTGCCTTGATTTCTAATAATTTCAAAGAGTGAAGTTCTCTGTTGACTGCTTCTTTTATTTTGAGTTGCTCTGCAAGCAACTGTTCATTTTATTTTTGTAGTTGTGCTTTTTCTTCATCAAACTTCACTTGGAGAGCAAGATTTTCCTGTTCTGTTGCACTGTGTTGCTCTATGAGTACTACTTGTACTTGTTTCAAAGCCTAAGTGGCTTTCTCTATTTCTTCCCATGCTCATCAAAGGCGAGATTTGATTGTATTGGTTAGGCGATGGAGTTCAGTTGGCTCATCTCCCAATTCTGGTTTTCCCGACATATTGGAGACTACATGGCTAGACTGTAGGGCTTGTTGTACCTCTCGGAGTTCAATCTCACTTCGATCATACATATCCTATTTCTTTGCTTCTTGTTTCTCTACTATTTCTAGTGAAGAATCTTACAGGGCTACTATGAGGAAGTCAAAGTCATCGGAGGTGAGTACAGTATGCATCTTGGTCATGGTGGCCTTCGACTTATTTTGGGAGGGAGGTTTTGGAGGCAAACCTTTCCTCTTCTTCAGGGGATCAACCTCATCTCCTTGCTTCTATTCAACTTCTTTGTCATCTAACTCTTCGCCATCACCTCCTTGCTCTGGTGATATGGAAGCAGTCTTCACAGATGCACTATATAATCCTTGGACCCCTTCAGTCTTCTTTTTCCTACTGCGTCCTGGTGTATCCTACGCAGTTTCTGGGCTGTCAATGTTGGATAACTTCACAGGGTCTACTGGAATAAGGAGGTCCACCGACTAGTCCTTAGTGATCTCCTCCAAGTCCTCCTCCATCAGCTTGTAGTATGACTGAAGTTGTTTCTTTTGTTCATCGACGCGCACTATGATGTAAATAAAATGTCAATCTACGCTGAAATTCATTAAAGGCCTGAACCGGTGTAGATTGTTCAGAGTCATGTGAGGCTCGAAATGTATGGCTATCTTCAGCTGATTGTAGTATGTATGAAAAACAAGATTTGACTGCCACTGTTTATTCATATCACTTTAATACCATAGTGTACTTAACTTCGCCACTAGTGGTTCAAAAGGATCGATGTCTGAGAAGGTCACACCTTCCGGTATCTCCCAGGCAATAAAATCTATAAGGATAAAGAGCCAACTAAAATGAAATTCATATCCTTGATCTTGTGCTTCTCTGCAGTCGATTTCCAAATGGTTCACCAGGTACTTTGCCCAGTTGATCTGAAGGCCTTATGCGCACTTCCCTACGAGGTCGACTACAAAACTGGTGACTTGGGTAGGTTGGTTCGTTCTTACTAACTTCCCTACAATCAAATAACAAGAGAGGTGCAATGTGCCACTCTGGGTAGAAGCTACCTTGTAGCCTCGCGTTCCCTTCTTGACATCACCATAAGTGTCCTTGATATTCTATGCTAGAGTGCAATCCATGGCTTTTCCAGGGTAAAACTCTTGTGGATTAGATCCTTGCATACTCAACCCTGTGATCCAATTGATCAATGTCAGATCAACTGTTATATGGTCTTTTAGCCACAAATAGCCACCATGGTAACCAGAAAGAAACATCTTGACATAGGCATTGACTTCCTAGTTTCTACCAAAGTGGGGAATCTTTATGACATTCAGCAGGGTGGACTGCACGAGGTTCATAGTCCATGCCTAAGGGATTATCTTTGAATTCTTCCGCTTAGTTATGGTGAGGTACTTATGTGGGGCGAGCATGTTATAGAATTTGCGATCTCTGAGGTTGAAGTCGCTACACTTGAACATTGTAATCTTATCTTGGTCTACTCCAACTACGCATATCCCCTTCGGGAGGTACGCCATAACCAAGGTGTATTCAAAATCTCTGGGCACACTGTCTTGATTTACTGCATAGCTCAGAGGTGGAATATAGGTAGGTAATATGGTCGGGATTAATTTCACATTTGCTATATCATCCCTATGCTTGGTTCACTTTTCATCTGATGGTTAGGATGGTCCAGCTCCGTGAGAAGTGGATGGAGAGGCTGGCAGTTCTCTCATCGATCATGCTTGTACACCTGTAGGAATCGACATGACTTTTTCATTTAAGAGGTCGATGAAAACTTCTTCAAAACATTTATCTGCAGCGCTCAAATCGTCCGACATACATGCTCGGGGTTAACAATCTCGGGTTCAAAGGGTAACTTAGACATATTAATGGGATAGAGAGCAAGAGCATGATGATCATTGTGCAAAATCAACTTAGTCTACGAGCTCAAACTCTCGATTGGAAAACGTGTTCTCGGTGCATGGCGCAATGGGATAATAGGTAACTCGACAACAGGTCGCTTGCAATGGGTATGAAGCCTTCATTAACTCTATTTTGTCTATTATGGCACGGTCCCAATGGGTGAATGGCGAGATGTCTGACCATAAATGTATTTATACCCATTCGGATCATTGATCTAATGGTTATAATGTCCCCAATGACTATATTGCTTCGCCATGGCGAAGTGCCATGTGTCGTTATTCTGATATCCCGACGAAGCTTCAATTTTGAAAATTTTCCTTCTACGAGGTTCCCTCTGGAACCTTCTACAACTTGTCAATATTAGCTCTCTTCTTACTTAACTTTCTAGCCTTCTTCCGAGTGAGCTTTGTCTTGGTATGCCTTTTTCTGTTCTGATTCTTACCTTCTTTTGGCATAGTTACTTCACGTTGTTGAGATTCTTTCCTAAGATTCAAGGGTGATCCTTCTTCTTTATCTGGAATAGGTACTTCAATCTTATGTGGGTCTTCTAGTGCTCTTGCAACTATGACATCCGGGTCTCGGGTGCTAAATAGATTTGATCTGTTCTTTTGTTCTTCAATCAAGTGTGCAATCCTTCTAGTCATGAATTCTTCTAACTCTTTCTTCTTCTCTCTAAAACTTCCTCTTCTTCTCGCCTTCTGGCCTGGTCTCTTTCAATCCAAGGTTTTCCTAGTAGCATGGTAAATGGGGAACTGTTATCAATAAATTTAATAATCTCAAAATCTTCCGCTGTCGAAGTTCCATTGGCATTCATAGTTATCCAGTTGAGCTTTCCACATAGGTTTATCATCTTTCCTTTGAATAGTCTTATTCCTCCTAATGAAGGAATCATAGGAGGCCTCCCTATATCTTCCCAAGTTCTCTTTGTCATGATATTCACCTATGTTTCCTCATCTAAAACACAATCAATGCCGAAGTCTCCTATTCTTACTTCAAGGCACTCTTTTTCTTTGAATATATATGATAATTTGACATGCCAGTGGTCATTCAGGGTTTCTTTCATCCATAAAAATACTTTTTTTAATTATTTCTGGGGTTCTGCCAAAATCTTAGTTTATGTATCTTCCCTAGGGATTTCTTGTCTTATGTTCATTTCTTCAAGCTTAGCAATCATTCTAGGACAATCCAATACTTCATGGTCCATATCTTTGCAACAAAGACAACTGGGTCTTCTCCCAAGGCATTCCTTAGCGAGATGGCCCAATCTTATGCAACTGTAACAAAGGGTTAATCCTCTCTTTCTTTTAAATGATCCCCAAACTTTCCTACATTGCGCACTACAATCATGGTAGCTAGCTTGGAAACATTTCTTTCTAGGATCCTGCATACACTTATTAGTCCAAACTTTTTTTCTATGCATAGGTATAACATATTTTTCACTATTCTTATTAGATCTACTCATATCAAATTGTATTTCATCTATTAATACCCTAGTTTTCAAGCTAGAATAGAATCTATCAAACATACCTAGATCCATAGTGTTGAAACAAACATTTTCAGTTATCTTACTTCTACAGAGCACAAATCTTTTAGATCTATAACTTTTCAATATTCTTACCTTTATCAGAGCACACAACTTTCATATCTGACCTCTTTTAATCAGAAAGTCTCACTTTTTCCTTTCTCAGATCACAAATCTTTCAGATCTTACCTCTTTTCTTCAAATTGGACTTCGTTTCTTGGCATAGAGCTTGTCAAACTAAGTAGAGTACTGTTCACTAGAGCAACAGATCTACGCACAGAGCTTTCACAATTTCAGGTCAGATCTTTGTACAAAGCTTCTTCTTTCTTAGTTCCTAGCAATCACAGTTTCGGTGTCCCAGAAATGAAACCATTTGTTGGCACAGGGGCAGACCCATGGTTCAATGCTACAACAATGCACCAACAAAACCCTAACTATAGACCATTTCGGCAACACCTGCGAACCAGATGAAGTCTCACCCGAGCTAGAGGCAGGGGTGGTTGTACGACTTCGGTGTCTGCAACCTTAGCTGGGACATAGATCTATGATTATAATACTTAATAGAGCACTTAGCACCATTAGTTCCTCATTATTTAACCAATATCTACTCTGCAGAGAAAACAAAGCATCACGACATTCACCCTAATCTAATGTATTTAAGCACTTAGCATAAGTAAATGGATTAGATCTAGCAGATTCAAGCACTAAGAACATTCACCTATGTCAGATCTAGTATTCAGATTCATATTAAGCACAAAGAATAAACATATCTATCTATCTATCTATCTATATCAAGCACTTAGCAAATAACACATAAACACATCAGAACATCACATAGAGCAGAATAACATAGTATTTACGTGGTTCACCCCCACCCTGGGGCTACGTCCACCAAATCTTCTTCTTTATTAGCTTCAATTATTCATCTACATGCACAAAGCCACAATAAACCTACTCCGCATAGGACAGGAGATATACGCATACCTCACCATATCCTCCTTCCCCGATCTAGGTCTATCACACAACCTTTCATAGTCTATTACAACTGCTTGCACTTAGCTCTACAGTCTCTCACAGTATGCACAAAGAATATACAAACCATACTTGCACTTAGCTTATCGCCCCCGTACTTATTTCACCTAACTACTTATTTATACTTTATAGAATAGGCCTAAACATGGGTAAACCCATGGGCCGACATCCCATACCCGTTACATATTCCCAAATCCCAAAAAGGACCCAAAAAGAGGCCGAGATCCTGTGATCTCCTCTTCGTCTTGTGCTCCATCTTCGACAGGATGTCAAAGTCCCAAAAAAGGTCAAACTTGACCAAGGATCTCCCAAAACTTGGTCAAGGGCCAACATAAAACTTGGAATGGGTGGCACTTCTTGACAACTTCAACACAATCTTTAAAAATTGATGGCAAAAAATAACCGGCTCGCAAATTGTTTTGGGTTATTGCAATCCCAGATGTATGGCAACCACAATCCCCACTATGAGAGTCATTGAGAACCAACTTAGGTTCCTTGTGATTCAAGCAAGGATGAAAAAAATTATCTACTCCTCGAAGATACAAACTGTTGACAATGATAAGGTAGCTTTTAGATTGATGACATATACGTCATCGATTGTCTCTTGATAGATGTTGGGATAGCTTCAAGGTTTGAAGATAAATTAGAATGCCTCCATACCAAGGGTCTGAGGATGATATAAAGAAGATATTTTCATCCATGAATGAATCGTCATGAATAACGTCCTCATCTAGTTGAGGGAAGTTTGATATCAACTCGGGAAAAACTAGCGATTTCTTAGACTTCACCGAAGGAAAAACGAGGTCAAATTCTTGCAAAATAACAATCCACTTATTGTACTGTCCCCCTATGATATGCCTAGCAAGGAAATATTAAAATGGATTGATATCAACAACTACTATAGTTTTTTAAATAAATATATAATGCCATAATATCTAAATTGCATGTACGACGATGAAGGATAGCTTCTCGGTGTGAGAGTACCTAAGTTCAGGACCGACTAAATTTCAACTAAGATAGTAGACAATGTGCTCATGGAGCTCATAGTCCTCCTGAACCATAACCATACCAAATTTCCCTTCGGACGTGGTGATATAAAGAAAATAATCTCTACTATAGCCTGGAGGCTTCAACAAAGGCACCAATACCAAGGATTTCTTAAGAGCGTCAAAGGATTCCTGGGCTCTCACATCCCATATAAACAAACAATACTTCTTCAAAATATGCATGAAACCCTTAATTAAATTGACATAGTTCACTATGAACCACCTTCATAGTATTTCCTCAACCTTCATAGGATCCACCATGATCCCATGCTCAGAGACTAAGAATCCTAAGAGACGGATAGACCTAACACAAACGATGCTCTTGTGAGGGTTCAAATGGATGCGATAATAACAACATCTCTCAAATAATAGTCGAAGGTGAGTGTAGTGATCCACTCTCTTGCAAGAGTGAGAAGTGAGATCATCGAGATAAGCTTCGAAAATATGCTTGAGATGGTGAAAAGCGAATTTCATGGCACATTGGAATGTTTCTCCAATGTTTTTAAGGATGAAAGGCATTTTCCGGTATGAAAAAGTACCCCAAGGACAAATAAATGTCATCTCGCATTGATCCTTGGGTTTTATTTTAATTTGATTATATCCTAGAAATTTGTCCATAAAATAAAAAACTTTGCTTCCCGCACACTCATCGAGAATATGGTCAATTAAAGGAGTTGGGAAGTTGTCTTTAGGACAAGCCTTGTTCAAGTTTCGAAAATCCATACATACATAGATGGTTCTTTGTTTCTTATTCATAGAAATGGGGTTGGATACCCATTCAATCAAAGGAACTGGATAGATGAAACCAACATTAAGTAGATTTTCTACCTCCCTAGGAATAACAACACTAAGACTTTGTCGAACAGATATAGAATCTAAATAAGTCTTGATCTCATGTTCGAAAATGATAGGGTCAATCCCTGACATATCTTTGTACAACCAAGTGAATACGTCACATAATTATTTAAATATATCGGTGTAGATCTAAATTTATTCAAGTGAACAATCTGCTCAATTTTGATATACGTTCTCAATTTTGATAGGAATTCGAGAGATGTCGATCGAGATGGTAGGATAAATATTCACCATGTTTCCTTCGGAAAAAACTCCATGCATGTCTAGAGGAACCAAAACATGACCGACCATCTCACTCAAGGTATATTTGAAGTTGTAATGTTCAATCCTAAGAAGGTCTGGGAGGAAATAAGAGCGATGATGCATATCGTCCCAAGGCCTATCGGGGCCATTCATGGCCTCTAATATGGCTTCATCCAAAGGTAAAGTATATTCAAGGTAATTATGTGACACAACGATTGGGTTGACCATACAAGCTCTAGAATGAGATCCTCCTCATCCATCCATGAGGAGAAAGGATCCAGGCCAGAGGTAGTGTTAAGAGAAACTTGATACACAACCTTTTCCACTAACAGTGGCATTTCCATCCCAATATTTGACTGACCTTTCCAAGACATGGTCAAGGAAGGTAGGATCCGTTGAAATACAAAGTAAGGAAAGGAATGGGCCTCATTGAACATGAATACCTACTAGAAACGACATATATGTGATGGATTGGTGCCAAAAAATCAAAGCTACCTATAAGAGAGGAATAAATTTTGACACCAATATCCTTGGTTTCCTACCAAGAATTATCGATCACCAGGATCAAAGTTCTAACTAATGCACTAGGACTAGCATGCGCAAAGGAAAACTGATCAATCATCACTATTTTCCCTTCGTGAGGAAAACATAAAGTGCATAAAACATATGACAAGACTATGGTCATGGCATAAGTCCAATTACTCCCTAGTAATAAATTATAGTCAAGGGGCACATCAACCACCTCGAAAATAACCTTCGCTATCTTTCCACCTAACTAGACTAGAAAAGAAGGAAGAATTATGTGGGGTCTAAATGAATGATGATCAAATGTAGTCAACATTGTCATATATTGAGAGAGATTCGAAGAGCCAATAACTTTCCAACAGGTTAGGGACATCACGCACGCTGCAACACCTTCATCAATTACAATGCATTTGATGGTATATTCCATGTACTCTAGATGGATTTGAAATCCCACGTGGTAAGGAAAACGAGGCTTAACATATGTGACATCGAACTTAATAACCATTGAGCCACACAGGTCTAGAGCTCCTAATGCAGATAATAAGGCATTCCTCTATGAAGGACACGTCTGGAGAACCTCCAAAGATGACATCGCAAAAGGGGTTTGACCCATATATTCGATAATCAAATAGTTCTAGGAAACTCTTGAATTAGGATTGTGGGCTGAACTTTTCAGTACTCCTTTCAAAATACAAGGCGGAGATTCTAGATTGTCAATCTGCAAAGGTGTTTCCAAAGGAGGGGGAGACTCTGGAACTATAAAAATCTGTGAAGAACCATAATCATGAGATCGAGTGGCTACATCAATCTGAGACTTGACCATATTAACACATAGATGGTCAGCTTCATGTGGCGGGGGGTTTTGAATCCTGCTCGATGCATTTCTGGTGTTGGAGGACCCTGAAGCCATGTGTTGATTATGATGAAATGAATTGGTCAGCACAACGGGTGGTTGAGATAAGAGCCTCGATGCTTCCTCAAGTTTGGGGCATTAGTGGGTAATCTTATCATCTTTACAATTTTACAAGGAAAATTTACTTTCCATTTTTCTTTCTTTCTGTCACCAACATTATTATTTGACCTATCATTGCTAGTGTTGTCCTTTGCTTTCTTATTATTTCTCCCACCCTTATGATTATTACCTCATCATTTGTTTATATATTCCCTCCTGTTTGTTGGTTACCATTTGGTTTGGTCAATAAATATACATAATGCACATCCACTGACTGAGTGGGAGTGGAGGATGAAGATGAAGCTTGTCCTGCTATAGACTGGCTTAGAGGAAAACCCTTCAACTGGTTCATCACCAAGTCTGTAGACTTAGCATTTGCAGAGCCTATGATTCCACCAACATGAGGCCTAGGATTTCGTTGAGGGTAATAATTCGACCACGACATGTGAGGAATAATTTCATATAACATCCCATATTGAGAATATATGAGGTTTGATTGTTGGGCTTTGAAAATAGCTTCTTCTTTAGATGTTACTCCGGATGTAGAAACATCCTTCTGTCTACACCACTATTGGATGTAGAAATTTGGTGGAATGTAGGCTTTGATAAACCTCTTCCGTCTACACCACTATTGGATATGGTACGTGATATGGATGGCTTTATCTTTTTGAAAGGTCAATAGAAGTTCTATGCTGACATCATAACCAACCGACAACTACAAGTGGTTGAGAAAGACCAAAATCATCTGATTAAAGTTCCCATACATGCCCCCTGGTATCTCAATGTACCATTTCATTGCGACCCCTATGAGGGTGTGTTGAAATAGTCTCAAATGAATAGAATCCTCATTAATAGAATTGGATGACCACCAAAGATGAAAAGTAGTAACATGATCACCTGTATCATCGCCAGTATTTCCATTGAATTTTGGAATGTCCGAAGGAATCTTGCTGGGGATGGGGGGGCATAATGTATTATGACACACTAGATCATTCATTAATATTGGAAAATATGGAAGATTAAATGTGGAAAGAAAAGGGAGTCATGGTTGCGACGTTTGATCCCATTCTCCCGAGAAAGATTGGTATTGAGGGTTTGTATACCATTCAGGGTTCTGGTATACACCATGTCCATGTCTAGTAGGGTAATATCCTCCTCCAAACTGATTCATAAGAGGTTGTATGGGAACCATACATGTAGGAGTGGCATAGTGAGGATGATAAGCATTTCCCCCAGCTGGAGGAGCTCCAATATGGGGGTTTCACATAGCATGAAACTGACCCCCTCTGGGTGGAATTTCGAAGGATAGAGGTGGATTTGTCATGAAATATGCATTTTTTAGAATCAACATGGAGGTAGAAAGGAGAAAGGATGAAATATAGGAAGTAGCTTGTTCTCCTGGTTGAGTACTCCCTCTAGGAGCATTAAGACTAGGATTAGACCCAGAAGAAAAAGGAGGTTGGCCTCCAACCATAGGATTCATTTGGGTAATATGACCTTCACCAAATGAGAGAGGAGTATGCGGAGGGGCCATGCCCTAAGTCCAAAACTAGGATTTTCATTAGTTGTTGGAATGGAGGATGAAAGTTGTGATGTCATATTAGGAATACAAGAAGAAAAATGGTTAGAGACCAAAGGTATGGATTAAGCATTTCATCCAAGCATACCAAAAAGAGACCCAAAAGGGTTCATTACTATGGGTTGAATAGAAACCACATGCCGAAAAAGGAGTAAGGACGAGAACCTACAAAACAACAACTATAGCGACTGAAGGAGTCGAAGGAGTACCATTAACCACAAAATCTATAAGAGTCGAGGGACTCCCTGTGTCATTCAAAATCGACTCAATACTCATATTTGTATAATCACAAGTCTGGTAGGTGGAGGTGTGTGTACCACGTTTACTAACTTTATGCCTTTAAGAAGAAAATGACTCAAGATGTGGTGGTAGATTTAAGAAATCAAGAGACCTACAAGGAAGCTAGTCTAGATCCATGATGAATCAAGACTTGATATATAAAACCAAATCCTAGGGCCAACTAACCATCAGAGAGCACACCAAAATACAACAAAAGGGCCAAATGCACACAAACAAGATATATTTTTTGAAAAGGGCCTCCCTCACTAGAGTAGGTATGCCTCATCCAAGAGGGGTTTGAGACTCCCTTAAAACGATTGGAGGTATTAGAATCAGTTATAAGGACCCTCATGGGGTTAACAATGCAATTGATCAAATCCCCCCAAGAGGTAATCCTCCATAAAGGTTGTGTGTTTTCTGACCCTTATATGACTCAGGGTAGCGATAGAATAACCCTCGCAAGTAACCTATGTGGCTACCTATGTCATGAAACTAGAAACACCATGATATAAACAATGTGTTGGTGAACATTCATAAGTCAGGTCCAACGTATGGGCAGGGTAACAAAACCCAAAATATTGAAAGCAACGTCTCTCACAGAGTTAAAGGTAGTAGAAATACCCCCAAATACAAATAGATCCCCATAAATATCTCTGAAACTAAGAAGGTATTAGAGGGATATCTTTGCAACCAACTTCGTGTGACCTCATGCTTAACTCCGGTGTGAGTGGAGCATCTTGATGTCACTAATTACACAATGGATTTCACCACTCCTTGGTCAGACACGTATGTTTAGTTTAATATCCTTGGAGAAGTTTACTCACAAAATCCTATTCCAAGGCCCTATATCTTATGCTTGTTTGTCTACTTTGAAAAATAAAATCATTTCTAATCAATTTTAGTTAATCAATGTTACTTTTAATGGATTTATTTACTCAAGAGATGTGGTCATGAAAATGATGATATTATGACTCAACATATCAAAGAAATGAATATAAACATAGTTTTAAGCCCTAATATTAAATTCTCAAAAGATGGTAAGCTTTTAAAATGAAACTTTCAATGCAACTTCCACAATTTCAATAAATTGAAATCTTCCTCATATGTTAAGATCAATACTAAATAACCAAAAGAGAAAATTCCATCATGCAAAATGAGAAAAATGTTGTGTATTTTCGATATAAAGAAGAAAAATGCAAGGACTAAATAACATCTTGATATACAGACCCTACTGCAAAAAAAAAGAGACAAGCCAAGCATGATACCAAGAAGCAAACATTCAGACCAAGATTTAAGGACAACCAATGAAAAAGATGATAAAAAAGAATACCGCTCGAAAATCCAATAATAAGAAGGTTTCCTATCACTCTGTAAGCACTCAAAAATGAGGACAAAAACCCATGAAGACTCAACAACCATCCAAACTCACCCAACAAACATAAAACTCAGCCAGGAAGCCAAAAATTTAATGTACACGATTGTTTGAGCACAACTCACATATGTACGCACCCTATAGAAGGACAACTTGCGTATGTATGCGTTTGTCAAGGGATAACCCACATATATGTAGTAAAACACTATCAGGGAAAGGATTAGGCCAATAACCTCATATGCGAAGTAAAAATAAGCTATCAAGCAATCATGCGACAAGGAAATTCAGGATAACAGAGATAAATTCAAGGAGAAAAATATTCTGAACCCCAAACAAAAGATTCAATGCCCAGTATGGTCACTAATTCTATTAAGAGGAAAATCCATCTATGGAATGGGGTAAAACAAAATAGACGGAATGACTATACAAATCAACACTAATCCTAAGTATGATATATAAATGAAAATGCTAAGAGTACAAGATCAAGATTCTACCTCGTCTGGACGTTCAATGAAGACCATCGTTGAGCATGCAACTCAAAGATTTATACCTCCATCTTGTCCTCAACAACCAATATGCGCAAGCATATGGTGAAAATATATAATGTTAGCACATAAAATAGAATAATCCATCAACATACATAACAAATATTCCCATGAAATAATAATTCAAATATTTGCAGTATACAAATTGGAAGAGAAAATAGTATTTCTATTAAAATAATCAATAGAAGTGTATAGGTGACAAAATTTTGTGTTGGTACATATTGGAACCAAGAAACTAATTTCCTTCTAGTTGGGCCTCCACCATTTCAATCCTCCACCAAAGGAAAACTCATATAAATGAGACAATGAGATTCTCCATCAAATAAGGAAGAGCTTGGGGGTTGAACAATGTGTTCAGACTTTTAGGGATAAAGGGATGCAAACTTAATGTGAAGTGAAATTTCTCTAGAGTATCTTTTCTCTCAAACTTTGAATTCTCTCCTCTTCCACGACTAGGGTATGGCTCAATTTATAGTCTTCAAATGGAACTGAAGGGTCAAGTCGTAACGTTTCCAATATATGGAAGGTCAAGGATCATGGATCTCATGACATGATATGGAAACCCAAAACAATTTTTAATTTTGAGCATCAAAACCAATGTATGCAGGATGTAGTGATGCAACCTATGTATACACATGATGTCTAACTAGTAGGGCACGCATAGGTGGAAAAATATGATTTTTTGGCTTTGGGAAGTACAAAAGGGGACTTCAAGTATGCATAGGGAAATGGAAATTCCATACAAGAAATTTGCATGGGGTGAGGAAAAATTTCTATAACAAACACCTTCCAATTGTATTCTGAGAATATAGGGGGTTGTATACAAAGAATTATTTAGTTGAAGCTTCCTTCAGTTTGGAGCCTAAGAACTAGGTGGTTGTAGCCACCTTTCAGTTGTAGCTGAAGAAACTAGGAGGTTATAACCTCCTTCTTCTTGGAGCTAGAGAATTCAAGGAGTTGTAGCTTCATTTAGGTTGGAGCTTGAGAATAGGAGATTGTAGCCTCCTTCTAGTTACAAATGGAGAGTCTGGAAGTTGGTTCTTCCTATGAATGAATATTTGATATATATAAGAAAGCATTCCATGTTTTTCTCTCATTTGGGCTTCCACGTAAATACAGGTGTATTGTGTATTTAATTTGATGTTGTTGATGTGATGATGTTTATGATTATATGCTCATGATATATTGAATGAAATAATAGATGATATATTGATGATATATGTTAGACAACTGGCTTATGTTGAGGGACAGTTGGTCTGTATTGTTGGTTGTCATTGATGTCAACCCTTGGAGAGTGATATTGTATATTGATGTCAACCCTAAGTGATCGATGTCAACCCTTGGAGAAATATGGTAGTGAAGTATCAAGTTAGAGAGTTATGGCCATATGAAGTTGGAGAACCCTTCTGAGTTATATAGAAGATCCTAGAAGGTCAAATAAGTCAAATTATTCTAGAAGATCCTAAACGAAGTTGACCAATCAAAGTGGTTAGTCATGGTTTAAATTGGTTGCAACAAGAAAACAATTAAAACTAAATTAGTTGCAACTAGAATTAGAGAGTTTACTATTTGTGGATAAAGTGGTTAAGTGGAAAAAGTGGTTAAGTGGACAAAGTAGCTAAGTGGAAAAAGTTGGTTAAGTGGAAAAAGTAGCTAAGTGGACAAAGTGGCTAAGTGGACAAAGTGGTTAAGTGGAAAAAGTGGTTAATTGGATACTTCTAGAGGAAGCTACTTGGAGAGTATAAATAAGAGAGAAAGGGCATCCCATTAGTATCCATTGAGCATATTGAATATCTACAAGTGACTAAGGTAACCAAAGAAGATATAAGGAGAATTTTAGAGGGAAGTTGAAGTAAATAAGGATGAAATTCAAGGGAGGATAAAGTCTTTTGATGATGCTTTCTAAGGTATGTTATTTACAGGTCATCTCACCATTTTCTCAATAACTCTTTTTCTACAATGATTCAGACATTAAAATCTGGAGGTCATTGAGAAAACATATCCAAGTAGTTTTGATAAAAAATCCATCTATTGGGTCATTGTATTTTGGGCGTTACATTTCGTGGAAAATATGGTTTGTGGCTAGTCCTAAAACTAGTCTAAAAAAGGTGTTTCGGGTAAAAACCTCCTAACTTATTCATAACAGATCCAAATTTAGTAAAACCAAATCTACCGGTTAGAGTACAATGTGTAGTATGGTTTGTACCATTTTCAGATCCATACAACAAATATTTCATGTGGGGTATGCTCTACAAGTTCTCTCTATAGAATAAGATAAAATTCAACAAGGTAGGCCATTTTTTCTATAACTCCTTTTATGGGAGGTTCCAAGCAGTGAAACCTGGAGAAATTGAAGACAATGGATTGAAGAACATTGTGTACTATTTTAAGATCTTTATTCATTACAAGTACATATTTATTATTATTACAAGTTAGGGTTCTTGAATAATCCAAAATTAGTCATGTGAGACTAAAGTAGAGTTTGATAAAAATGCTAGTCTCTTGTTGTTAAAGTTAAGGAAGGTTTGCAGGTATGTGATAATATACACCAGGTTTGTTATAGAGTTACAAATCAGATTTATATGATGAAATTGATGATGGATTTTGGTTGAGTTATTGATTCAGGTGGATATTGGTGCCCACCCACCTTTTTCGACTGGCTCAAAACAGTTTTCTGACAATTTTGACAATTTACTATTTTTAGCAGGTTTTAACTTCCATGGCCATTTTGAAGGACTAAATGAAGGTTTTTCTAGATATATGTTCTAAATTATATCCAAAGGAATAATTGAGACTCCAAAATGAATGTCCTCGATGATACCTTTCCAACGAGCTATCATGCGCCTAAAATGGAGATCGTATGCAAAAGTTACGACCCCGGGAAGTTGATGTACTAACTTACCCAAACGGGGCCCACATGAATTTTGGCGCTTCATCTCCTAGGGTTCGGTTTTTGGATGTCTAGGGTTTTTGAAATTACTATTTATTGTAAAAAGGCCTTCAGAGCCTCATTTTAATCATCTTCTTGCGAATTTGAGTAGCCGTCACATCTCTTCTCAGAGATAAACTACCACCATTCTATCGAGTCTTTCACTCTGTATTTTATAGTCTATGTACATTTATTTCATTAATATAAATTGTGTATTACTGTATATCTGTGTTTATGGTTGCATATATGATATATTTTCATTGTATTATTGAATATCTGTGATATATCTGTGCATTTCTTTATTATATCTCTGATCTCATTTCATGCCAAAAATAATCCAGATCAGTGGTATCAGAGCAGACTGCTCTTGATTGTTTTTTTTTTTAGTGCATGTCCTCGACTAGGTCTGAGTATAGAAATTTGGGTCTTGATCTTGTCTCTCTTGAATACAATCGCTCTGGCACACCCAAGAAACCCTCAATGGTGGAAGAAAAGAAAAACGACGGAGCAAATGATCCTATCAATCTATTGCTTGAGCAAGCTCTCAGGCAACAGAGGGAGGAAATGATGGAGAATTTTTCCCACATCCTTCAACGCCTGCTGATAGCAACATACACATATTCATCAAGCGACCACTTTGGAGGCAACTCACCTTTCAAGATACAATTTAATTTTGATATTCCTGTATTTGAAGGAAAGATAGATGCAGAAGCCCTAGACAAATAGTTAAATCTACTAGAAGGTTATTTCTCTGTTCAAAAAAATTTTGACAAAGAAAAGATCACCTTCGCACTCCTTAAATCTCTCCCCCATGTCAAACATTGGTGGGAAACTTATTGGGAGCAGAGTTCCAGAGAGGAGTCTGAAATATATGGGGTCGAGCCCACTTGGGATTTTTTTGTGGATGCGGTAAAGGAACAGTATTATCATGTTGGAAACTATGAGGACCTGTACATGAGATGGACCACACTGTAGCGAGAGAGGGGCCAAGAAGTTTCAGAGTTCACCAATACATTCCATACCTTGCACACCAAGCCCGGTATCAAAGAATCCGAGCGACATTTGGTTCTGAAATACCGTGGGGCTCTACACAAATACATCTAGATTGAAATGGATTTTTTGGACATCTCATCACTCAGTGATTCTTATCGATATGATGTTAAAATTGAGCAGAAATTTAAGCACCAGAACAAATGGGAGTTCAGGTCTGCAAATCCGCAACAACCAAAGTATGACAAAGACAACCCTAACAAATAGTCTCTCGAAAACCAATCCAAGACACAGGAAAAGAAGGGTCACGGGAAGACAAAGGACACCGAAAAATGGCGTAATTACCACAAAATCCCCTGGCACAACAGTGATGAATGTCTCTCAAAACATTCATTGGTGGTCGAGATCAAAGATAGGGAGCCGAACCCTGATTTAGAATCTGATTATAAAAATATTGGTAAAGGAAAGAGCATTGACGCATACCCTACTGCTATTGTCACGACTGCAACAATTCAACTAGAAGAACCAACAGATCCTGAAGAGTGGGAGTGCATTTTTCATTCATAGATGTGGGTGAAGGGGACTCCGCTACATTTTATTATTGATAGCGGAAGCCAGAAAAACCTCATCTCAGTAGAGGTCATCAAACAGTTGGGATTTTCGACAACACCACACTCGCAGCCATACAACATCAGGTGGATTCACCAAGGACGAGATCTTTGTGTCATCCAACAATGTCGATTATCATACGACATCCAATCCTTCAAGGATGGGGTATTATGTGATGTTTCCCCATTGGATGTCTGTGATGTGCTCTTGGGCCAACCGTATATGTGGAGATGCCATGATGTTTATGAGTCTCGACCCCATAGTGTCATTGTCACTTTAGGGGGTCATCTCTACAGAATACCAGAGGTAGTTTTGACTACTATTCCACCTAAAAAGTGTCACAAGGTAGTATCTCATACTGCAAAATTCAACTTCTTCACAATATGTTCAAAAGGAGAACAAAAGGACACTACAACCACTACAGCCTTGCCCCAAGCACTTTCTATCCAACATAAGCAGATCGACAAGGTTGTAACAAAGTGAAAAGATTCCTTCTAAAAATTTTCCTCTCATGTATCTCAACTTGTTGAACAGCCTCAACCTCAACAGGTTCATGACAGACATCCACAAACTAAGCAGCACAATGTCACCAACAATACAAGCAACTCACCAAGATGCAGATTCGGCAAATGATTTTCCCTCTCCCCCGAGAACTCAACGCAATGGAGACCATTGCTTCCTAAGGAGGGAGGATTGATCCAGGTGGATATTGGTGGCCACCCACCTTTTCTGACTGGCTCAAAACAATTTTCTGGCAATTTTGTCAATTTACTATTTTTAGCAAGTTTTAACTTTTGGGGCCATTTTAAGGGCCTAAATCAAGGTTTTTAGAGATAGAGTTTCTCAATGATAGCCAAATGCATGATTGAGCCCCCAAAATGAATCTCCTCGATGATACCTTTCCAATGAGATATCATATGCCTAAAACGGAGATGGTATGCAAAAGTTACGACCTCAGGAAGTTGATGTACTAACTTACCCAAATGGGGCCCACATGAATTTTTGCACTTCATCTCCTAGGGTTAGGTTTTTGGATGTCTAAGGTTTTTTGAATTCCTGTTTATTGTAAAAAGGCCTTCAGAGCCTCATTGTATTCATCTTCTTGCGAATGCGAGTATCCGTTACATCTCTTCTCATAGATAAGTTGCCACCATTCTATCGATTCTTTCACTCTGTATTTTACAGTCTCTGTACATTTATTTCATTAATAGAAATCGTGTATTATTTCATATCTGTGTTTATGGTTGCATAGCTAATATATTTTTGTTGTATTATTGAATATCTGTGATATCTCTGTGTGTTTCTTTATTATATCTCTGATCTCATTTCGTGCCGAAAATAATTTGGATCAGTGGTATCAGAGCAGACTGCTCTTGATTGTTTTTTCTCAGTGCATGTCCCCAACGAGATCCAAGTAAAAAAAGTTGGGTCTTGTTGACGGTTGAAATTGACCATCCGTCAACTAGAAGAGTGAGTCCGGTCCAGGGTTTTCTAAATAAACCAAGCCGTTTGGTGTAACTCGTTCTGACGGGTTTAATGGCTCCATTAGCCAATCTAAGAATCCTAAAAGAAACGAATAAAAGAGAGAAATAACTAACTAATTACTAAACACTATCT
>JASDQU010010660.1:53680-83022 GCA_032191745.1 Picea mariana | reverse complement strand
CATATATATATATATATATATAATCATTGGATTGCACATTAAAACATTTATAATCAATCGCCCCTTAATCCTAAGTTCCAATTACCATTTCATACTTTTCTAATATCAATGAGGGCATTGCCACTTTAGTTGGAGGGGGGATTATGTGTCACAACATGAGTAAACTCAAATCATAAGCATCATGACATGAACTCAAGATCAAAGGTTTAACATAAGGTTGTGATCAAAGTGAATTCAAAAGCATAACACAAGGCACGATCTCAAATTTTAATGCAAAGAAATGATCAAGATGTCAAATCAAAGATAGTTAAAGGAAACATGGTGCATCATCATTATGTTGTGACATGGCCACCAATCATCGTCATTTTGAACTGATTTTTTGAATTTCTATAAGTTTCCCTCAAAGCCATAACCCACAGTTTACTCAACAAATTCTTGAAGGTGGAAATATAGAATGTGAAATCTTAAATTAGAGGAAGCTAACTCATGTTTTCCCATAGAGGGTGTGACATCTACATTGCCTCCATCAAACTCCTTCTTAGAAAACAGAGAGTTTTGCATCTACAATTGCTTTCTTTTTGGAGTATATGCACAACATTCCACTTTTCAAGGACCATCCATGTTTATTTTTAACCATTCCTAAATTAGAGGGTTGTCTATTTTTAGCAGTGTTATTTATAGGAAGTCTAATATATGGCATTGATGGAAACTAATGCTCATTGGGTGTGGATAACTTATCCCTTTAGTAAGTGCACATTTACTTTATTATTAATGGATTCAAACTTATAATTTACCATGATTTACCACTTAGTGACTCATGGTATTGATTAGTTAAGAATTGACTAAATCTAATTACATGCACAAAGAACCCCAAACTTATGCACATTCCTTTTTCTCCCCGGTTTTCTTCCTAGAGAGTCTATATATTATACTCATGTTTAAAATTAATATAAAAGTGAAATATGAATTGGTTCTTCAACAATATTGTCTTTTCGAGTGTTATTTCATTCTTTCTTCTCTCTTTTTCTTGCAATTTTACTAGTGTAGTTTTTTTCTCGCAACTAGATCTTGGATTGTGCTTAAAATCCTACATGGTATCATATCACTAGAGTGGATTGTGAGGAAAACTAACATTGTATTACAAGTTTTTCAAATATTGGAGAGCCTAAAAAGAATGGAACAACCATCTACATCAGTGATCCTTACCCCATTCAATTACTTTGAATGGAAACCCAAGATCATACTTTTGTTGAGTAAGGGGATTTATAGGGTCACTCTGGGAATAGAAGTTGAACTCAATTCAACTGTATAAAAGGTAAAGCATTTCAATAGAATGGATGAAGCATATGGGATTCTATGATTGTCTGTCTCTCTAGACTTTATCTTTCATGTTGAAGCTTGTTCAACTCCCAATGAAGCATGGACTAAGTTGGATGTGTTATTTGGAAAGACAGATGAACTAAGAGGACATTTATTGGAGAAGGAGCTCATATATTTGACCCGAGAAATTTAGAGACCCTACAGGACTACTTTTCCAAATTCAATACTTTTCTTCAACAAGCTAAAGCTCGTGGAATTGATAGGAAAGAGGAGAAACTTATACTCTTAATTATTTCAAAGTTGAGGCCTCAACATTCTATGTTTATTTATTCTTTCCACACTCAATGATTTCTATGGGAAAATAATGGAAGATTCCCTATATGGATGACTTCATAAAATCACTCATTCATGAGTAGAATAAGATCATTTGGATGGGGTCTCTCTGGAGATCCAAGGGCCACGCTCTTGCAATGAAGAATGATAGCAAGAAGAAAAATAATAAATCAATGGATCTTGATCACATAGATGAATAAAGCATCGAATCCTCTAAGGAGACATTGAACCCCAAGGGACGAAATTCTAAGAAGGATATCAAAATTGTAGGTATTGTAACAGAGGGCTTCATCTCAAGAGTTCTTTTATGGTAAAGAAAATTGATCTTGTGGAAAAAGTACTTCGGCAACACAACTTCGTAGATTGCATACCAGATAGTGTTAATAAGAATATTGATGATAAGCCACCAGAGGATCAAGGTAATAGTCATATTTTGACTGTTATTTCTTCATCATCTAATAGATGGATCTTAGACTCATGTGATCCTATGAGAGTGTGAAAATAAGTGAGTGTGGACCTTGATTATGGAAAATTTAAGAATGTGTTACATGTTCCAAAGCTCCCCATAAATCTCCTCTCTATATACCATATTACACACTTAGGTATAGGAAAGCGAGTTGAGTTCACTCTAGATTCAATGATAATTTCAGAGATGGCACATGGTTCCAGAGTTGTAGTTGAGGATGTGGATCATCATTCCAGGTTGCATACATTTTCTCATTTTGTTCCTAAATCTGATTATGTTACTCATATAACACATGTAAATGAAGAAAGTAGAGAAAAATTAGATGACAAGTTCGAGGAAGGCTCCTTGCATGCACTCTAGGAGGAATCAGTTGCACCTTTCTCGCCTCTTCCAAAGTAAGATCTTCAAGATGATTTTACACATTATTCATATCATATTTTTTTTATCAAATTTTAGGATCTTATTAGAATACCACCAACAGCCTATTGTAGATCAAAATTTCAAGCTAGGGGGGGGGGGCACATCATACTTTACAACCAACTACTGAGCTAGTGGGAGAAACTACCAAGTCACAAAGTTATAAGGATTATTTTGAGAATGAAATGAAGGAGGAAATATAACAAGTAAATACACAAATATATTACTAGAAACACAGAGATATAGTAATGCACAATTTTTATTAATGAAAGAATGCATAGAAACTATAAAAATACAGAGTGAATGAACTCGCTAGAATGGTGTCATATTATCTCTGGGAAGAGATGTGATGGTTACACTCATTCAAAAGAAGATGATGATTATGATGAGGCTCCAAAGGTTTTTTTAACATAAAGAAAATCCAAAACCCTAACTGTTGGATGTATGAGTTGACCTAGGTTCTATATTAGTTCTCCAACAAAACCCTAGAGACCATTGGCCCCTCTAGTAAACCAAAAGGCAACATTGCGCACAAAGTGCACACCATAGTGTCACTCGATATGGATTATGGGTGATTGCATGACCCAAGTGTTTTCAATCATAGATGGGATGGAACTCATGGGAATGCTAGGAAGATTATATTTCTTCTACTTCAACATTCATTCTACCATACCATCATTCATTAGATCTAATATTATATCCATTCGATAACATTCATTCTGCATAAAACATCACACTATTTTATTGCACGATGTAAATAAACTTCAACAGATTCATTCATTTATTTATTCATCCATCATCAAGCATATAAATCAACATATAAGAGATAACACACATAGAGACACCACTTTTATCGTGGTTCACCCCCCTAGGATACGTCCACAAAGATCTTATGCTTATTTATTATTCTTCATCAAAAAGTTCATACGTTGTGTGCATTACATCATGGTTTTAGTACTGTTGAGGTTGACTAGCGTCGCACCAAGCTCCACAGCTTGCGACCTGTTAACACTCTGTAAATTTTGTCCAGTTGAATAGACAAACGATAGAGGTAACTATTTCAACCGGCTTTAGAGCTGGGGCACTAGCTTGCTCAACTCAGAGAGGGATCTCTCATGTCACTTGATATATCTATGGAAAACGGTGGCTAGATTTGGTTTGTTTTGGGGGTTTTTAATAAAATACTAGAGAAATAAAAAAGACATTTGGGCCATGGAGTTTGGAATGAACAATGCATTGTCGGAACATGAAAACTATTCAGAGGAACAAGCTAAATGAGGCAGTGAGTCTCAGTTTATATTTGAAAATTAGAGTGGTATCGGAAGAAAAAGAAACACATAACTACATCAGAGCATTACAGTAATGAATTCTAAATTAGTTAAGAAGAGATAAACATAGTCTAAATTGTTAAGCCGAGAGAATTAAATAATGAATTATGGGCCTCTAATTCTCCAATCTAGACAGACAAAAGTGAAAAATGAAATATAGGATAACAAGAATCACATACTATGATAGGAAACAAGACTCATAACACCACCAGTTAGAATCTTTTCATAAATATTCCAAAATCCACCTTTGCATTTATATTTTCATTCTAGCTCCAAAATTTACAAAAGTCTTCCTGCACAGAGGGCATGCTCCTCTTTTCTCCATGATTTCTATATCCTCGAGATAATACATATATAGAGAAGCTTCTTTTGTGGAATTCAAAACGTTCAGACTTCTCGCAATTCTAAAATTAGAGATGTGTTATAAGGAGGAATGATGTATAATAATTGTTACCCTATTTTAGAGGTATTGTTAGGAGCAGGCTCATCATATCTAGGTGCCAACTGTCCAAAACTTGTTGGGAGGTACTTATCCCCACTTGAGAGTTCATTTTAGCTTAGTGATATCCTCCTTTAGAGTATCCAACCAGACCGGTTGATTCTCTCCAACACTTTCAGTCGTTTCGACTATGATCTCTTTCTTTTGTCGTTTGGTTCGTTTCTTTTTTACAGCTCGCCTGTTGATGACTAGATCCCTCATAATGGGACTTATCCTGACTTCCAATCTGGAATCTATAGCGGGTTCTGTATGGAACTTTGTCACCAATATACATGCAATTGCTTGTTCCTTTTTACTCGTATGTGAATCTTCCATGTTACCTGAATGATCGGTTTCACTAGATATAACTTTGTCCATGTGTCTCAACTTCGTGGACACCAAAATGTTCCTACATAAATCAGAGAGTTGATCGAATTAATTTGTTTAGGGATGGAGTGATGCCTCCATTCTTGAGCATCAGAAGCTATAGATTTCCAATCATGAACTGCTGACAGAGTTATTGGCAGGTATGTTGGTTACCATGCTCAGCCAATCCATTTCAAATGATTATCATTCGAGTTCGTTATATGGCGGCATTCTCCCGACATCACACTATTGTGAAGTACCAAACAAGTGAAACAGGGTGATCCTAACCAGCCGTCACCCACCCCATGAGTGGTTGATCTGACATATTGAAACATGTGACATTAGAGCTTTGGTAAAAGTGGTTTTAGGAAAACCACCTTTCACCCCAATGTACCTCTGGAAGCGTCACGCGTCCATTTTAAAAACCGCAATGGTTTTCCCCGGTCTGCCTTTACATGGTTAAGTCCCGTGCAATTTCATCGCCCGATACGGGCCCTGGCCATTGATCTGGCACATTTTACAATCGACGATCCATCAAGTTATACCCTTTTTTCCTCCGCTATATTTATCCATAGGCCGCTAGATATGTCCTTTCTTTTAAATTATCAATTCTTCAAAATATTATGCTTCCACAACGATGTTGCTCTTGCTAAATTTTTTAGGCTTGGATCCCATCAGGAAATATTTCATGGTGATAACATAGGCTCCAACTGGGGATGCTATCCTCCTTGTGAGGTAGCAAAGAACTCGTATACCCAGTTCCTGATCCATTGGGATGATCCCAGAAAAAATGTGTGTACCCTGCTCCTATCATTTCATTAGTGTCTGCTGAAATCCAAACTTTGCACGTTGCTCTCGGCTAGAAACTGAACACCGCATATACTGTTGAAACTGACTGTACACAATACTGGAAATATAAACTGAAAAATGCTTGTCCAACAAGCTTATTCGTACATTCCTACCTACCCTAAAACGCTGAAATAGGTACTCGATCAAGTGATTCTAAAATGCTAATGCAACCAATCAAACAATTAGCTTCCCTATTTTTCTCCGATCACATATTTCTTAAGCAGGTAGACAAATGTGAAATATGGCAGCTGAAAACATAAGTTGAATCTAAGATCTGAGTTTATGAATAAAACAAACTCCTCCTTCATTGAAGACTATAATAGAATGGCCACAGGATCTTGAAAACCATGCAAAATCATTTCTTCTTGATGAGAAAAAACATAAAGACAAGCTTCTTTCATAAGTGTTGGTTGTTCTTGCTCTATTTCTTCTGTTTTGAGAACATTTTCAAATGAAATGGAAGCAATAGATTTGTCTACTTCTAAATGCATCTCAACAAAAACGTTCATACATTCTTGAACATCTTCAAATGTGACGGTCGTATTATGTGTATCAAGGTTATCCTCTTGTTCATCAAACAATTCAGATTTGTTTTCATTAAACTCCTGGAAATATTCTGAGGACTGTCATTTTGACTTTCAAATGAATGAATGGAAATATGATCTTCTTGCAAAAAGCTAACAGTACACACTATACCATAGTCTAGAGTTCCCATGGATGAATTTTCAAAACCATAGTGTTCGAATGAATCAAATAAAACCATTGCCTCTTCATTATCTTTCTGTATTTCTGATTGATGGCATATGTTGTTTTGTTTCTTTCCTAAAACTCTATGTCATTTGCTTGTTCATTGCTGAAAGTTTTCATAGGCGCATTTTTAGAATCCTCATCCATGTCTATGTTGTTTAGAAATAGGATTACCACATCATTTTCAAGGGAAGAAAGGCAACCTTGAAATACCTTGTCTTGTTGATAATATTGTCGAATATATGCATTAGTTCTAGGAGAAAGGAAAAGGCCTTCGATAAAAATCTCTTGATCTGCTTCCTCTTTAATATGGTGATCAAGCACAGATTGGAATCTTGAATCGAAATACCCTTAGTGATCTTGCAATGCATGTGAGTGTAGCTGGTGTTCTTCAACAATGACGACCTTTTCATGTAAAACCGTGCTACTGTGAAAGAAATCAGAACTCCCTATTTTTTATGAAATTTCATGATTTTCTCTTAACCATTGAAAGGAAGGAAAACATAAGGGGAGAGGGTTTTTATCTGTAAGCCTACTGCTTTCTTCACTTTCAATGATATGTTTGGACATTCTCTGATTTGAAACACTATTGACCCTTTTTTTTAATAATTCGAATGAAGGGAAACATAGTGGCAAGGTTTTGTTATGTGATCCGAAACCTTCTTCATTTTTTCCGGTATTATCATAAGTACAATTTTCCATCTCTTGGGGTTTCTAGACGTGCTCTCTTTTAGCTTTGTCTTTGACCAATGATTGCATTTATGAACCGATGGACAACACATGAGAAGAATATTGTAACACCTTATTGATTGGTTCTATTGATTCATTGTGATTTTGCATCAACACAAATTCATTTGCCTCCACAATGGCCTTAGAATTTTCTTTCAACAATTTAAATGCAGTGAAGCACAAGGGTAGATAATTTTCTTTAGTTGATCTAATACTTTTCTTTTTACTATACTCCTGAAAAAGAAAATCTTCCATATCACGATCATCCTCGTATTTTTCATATACGGGAAAACCATCATCATATCCAACGTAGTCCAATAAGAAAATATTTGGAACATTGATTTGTTCTTCAACAAACTGGTTCAAACTCATCCTCTTGACTATCTAATAAAGAATATATAAAATAATCAACCCCTTGCTTATCACGGAATGGTTCAGAAGCTAAAACATCACCTCTTCTTTCAACAAGTGGAATATAATTTTTAGCACAATCATAATCTTTTGAAACTTCAAGAGGACCCATGGTATTGTCAAATTTATCAACTGTCTTTTGTTCATATTCACTTTCATGTTCTTGAGCATCCAACGCCTCTTTTGGGATCTATTTACATGTCTGGATGTTGTGTTGGATGTTTTGGGCATCAATAAACATTTGTTGTAAGGACTTATGTCTTCTTTCCATTAGTAGAAAAGACAAATCTAGATGAAGAGTTGTTGTATAATGGAGCATGGCAGCAGCCTCTGTGGGTTGAATATCTTCAGAAAAATTGTAGTAAATACTGGAAAACATTCTACTGAATATAGAGATAGCCTCGTTTCTCTACCATTTCAAAGCATAGAATTATGCAATTTGTATCTCCAAAGATTTCTTCTCGCCCCAAAACTTTAGAAAGACATTCTTCAATTCCTCCCACGAGCTAATTGTCTTTGGATGCAATTTTTTAAACCAATCTTTGGTATCTCCTTTCAAGGACTGAGCAAAGTCTCTCATACAAACATTGTCATGGTTAATCTCAAATAAATCTATAAAATGCTCAAACCCTTTGATGTGATTTTCAACAGAGATGGCATTAGGTTCTCCATCAAACACAGGTAGATACTCATGGTGATTTGAAGGGAAATCATAGAGGACTTGGGGTAGTTTCAGGGGTATCTATCTACATTGGGATCTGGAGGAAATTGGACTAGGAGTAGGGGAAAAAACATCGGCCTTGGTTTCATGGGTTTTATCGACTGGGTCATGATCATCACATGGCCCATCTGTAAAATTCTTATCACAATCAATGATACATTGGGTGTATGCATGCACAACTTTAAGAGGAGGATAAATAACTTCAAGCTTGTCATTTAAATGCAATAGGTAAAGAAAAACTTGCTTGGCATGCTCAAGGAAGGCAAAGAACTAACTTATAACAAATAGTAAAATACTTTGGAAGAGATCCAATTTTGAGTACATGTTTTCTTCCATGATTCCTCCCTATCAAGGGATATCATCTTCTAGTGAAGTCTCTTAATTACACTTAACACTTGAGTGGATTCGCCAATAATGTTTTGGAAACTGGATTTTGCATTGAGAGTGGATTCGCCATCGAAGATTTGTGTTTCTGGATTCTTCTACCAGTGGAATCACCTTCAAACTATTTTTTTGATGTGTGGAGTCACCAGAGCAGGAATACAGGCAATATGTGCCTAAGTGTCTACTGTTCTTAGACCTTAGAACTCAACCATGTCATTCTTCCCAGGGAAGATTTTTTAATTTCGTCCCCGGCAACGGTGCCAGAATGTTAGCACTCTGTAAATTTTGTCCGGCTGAATAGACAAACGACATAGGTAATTGTTTCAACCAACTTTAAAGATGAGGCACTAGCCTTCTCAACTCAGAGAGGGCTCTCTCATGTCACTTGATATATCTATGGAAAACAGTGGCTAGATTTGGTTTGTTTTGGTGGTTTTTAATAAAATACTGGAGAAATGAAAATGGCATTTGGGCCATGGAGTCTGGAATGAACAATGCATTGTCGGAACATGAAAACTTTTCAGAGGAACAGGCTAAATGAGGCAGTGAGTCTGAGTTTATATTTGAAAATTAGAGTGGTATCGGAAGAAAAAGAAACACATAACTACATCAGAGAATTACAGTAATGAATTTTGAATAGTTAAGAAGAGATAAACATAGTCTAAATTGCTAAGCCGAGAGCACTAAATAATGAGTTATGGGCCCCTAATTCTCCAATTTGGACAGACGAAAGCGAAAAATGAAATATAGGATAACAAGAATCACATACTATGAAAGGAAACAAGTCTGAAATCCACCTTTTCATTTATATTTTCATTCTAGCTCCAAAATTTACAAAAGTCTTCCTACACAGAGGGTGGGCTCCTCTTTTCTCCATGCTTTCTATATCCTCGAGATAATACATATATAGAGAAGTTTCCTTCATGGAATTCAAAATGTTTAGACTTCTCACAATTCTAAAATTAGAGATGCATTATAAGGAGGAATGATTTATAATAACTGTTACCCTATTTTAGAGGTACCGTTAGGCGCAGGTTCATCATATCTAGGTGCCAGTTGTCCAAAACTTGCTGGGAGGTACTTATCCCCACTTGAGAGTTCATTTTATCTTAGTGATATCCTCCTTTAGAGTATCCAACCAGACCGATTGATTCTCTCCAACACTTTCAGCCGTTTCGGCAATGATCTCTTTCTTCTGTCGTTTGGTTCATTTCTTTTTTACGACTCACCTATTGATGACTAGATCCCTCATAATGGGTTTTAGCCTGACTTCCAATCTGGAATCTATAGTGGGTTCTGTATGGAACTTTGTCACCAATATACGTACAATTGCCCATTCCTTTTTACTCGTATATGAATTTTCCATGTTACATGAATGACTGGTTTCACTAGATATAGCTTTGTCCATGTGTCTCAACTTCATGGACACCAAAATGTTCCTATAGAAATCAGAGATTCGATCGAATTACTTCGTTTAGGGATGGAGTGATGCCTCCACTCTTGAGCATCAGAATCTATAGAGATCCAACCATGAACTACTGACATAATTATTGGTAGGTACGTTGGCTACCATTCTCAACCAATCCATTTCAAATTATTAGCATTTGAGTTCGTTATATGGCAGCATTCTCTCGACATCACACGGTTGTAAAGTATCGAACGAGTGAAACGAGGTGATCCTAACCAGCCGTCACCCACCCCACGAGTGGTTGATTTGACGTATTGAAACATGTGAAATTGGAGCTTTGGTAAAAGTGGTTTTAGGAAAACCACCTTTCACCCCGATGTACCTCTGGAAGCGTCGCGCATCCATTTTAAAAACTGCAATGGTTTTCCCGGTCCGCCTTTACATGGTTAGTTCCCGTGCAATTTCATCACCCGATACGGGCTCTGGCCATTGATCTGGCTCGTTTTACAATCGACGATCCATCAAGTTATACCCTTTTCGCCTACGCTATATTTATCCATACACCGCCAGATATGTCCTATTCTTCTAAATTATCAATTATTCAAAATATTATGCTTTCGCAACGATGTAGCTCTTGCTAAATTTCCAAGACTTGGATCCCATCTGGAAATATTTCATGGTGATAACATGACCTAATCCTTAGTTACAATCCATATAAATCCACCTTAGCTCCTCAGTTATTCAACAAAATAGATACTTCGACTCAAAATGCAAAAAGGTGTTGAAAGTACTTCTCTCATACAAAAGTGATAATAATTATCCCCTAGCTACCTCATACATCCTTTATTTATAATTTAAAAGTGGGTAAAAACCCTTACCTCATACCCCAAAACCCTAACTCTAAGTGGACTCAACTTGTCCACATTATAATTTCCTTCTCGCACTAATCCACAATTTCGTTGCACTGATTTTCCTTTACTCTCATTGTGCGTGGCTTCCTTGGTCCATTCTTCCTCTTTTGTTGCATGGTATCTTGAACCTTACCCCAAAATTTCTTTCTCCAACGGGCCCCCAACACCAAATTGTGGCTCGTCCTAAGCCACTTAGGCAGTGTGTGCCTCCTGCACCGATCTTTCCAATGCCTGGAACTTCTTCATGAGTGCATCTACTTGTGTCTTCACCTACACACTTTTTTCTGGCAGGGTCTCCACCACCTACATTGTTACATGCTCCTTCAACACTTCTATATTTTTCGAGTGCGCCTGTTCCAATCTTCCTTTCTCTATTTCCAACTATGTTATCATCTTCTTTTCTTACTCTTGAAGTGGCTCCAACTGATCTTATCTTGTCTTTCTTTCTTCTTGGATTGTCTTCAATTCTCCTCGCAGATTTTTCATTTTCTGAGTAGCCTTCATTCTCAACGATATAGGCATTGCCTTTTTTCTTCGCTTTAAATCCTGAACTACAGTATTTAATTTATCTTCCCTCTTATCTGATGAATACCCCTACCACCTCATAGGGCCCACTTGACCTCCTGGTCTAAGGATCATCCAATTTGGAAGTTGAATCATCCCGCAAGTTCCCACAAAACCTTCAATTTAACTTCCATAGGCCTATTCCCCCTCTTTTCGGGCCTAAATTACCTTTCAAAGGGATTTGACAAGTCAAGGGCGAAGTCCACATTACCCCAGGCTTGAAATCGTGGGCTATTTCTTCAAACTTCACAGAATTCAGGACTTCAAATCCTCTGAGCTTCGGGAGTCTCAGCAGACAAACAATGCGTTCCTCCCGAACGGTGAATTAGCGGATCATCGAACTCCCTCTGGGATTGACGACTCTAGATCTCCATGAAAATATACGGTCGCAAAATTCTTTGGTTATCTGGGCTTTGAGGGTTTTCAAAACACTTCCCTCCAAATATTCCAGAGTAACGGACTAGTGAACAAATGTCAGTGACAGATCAACGGTTCTCGGGTGTTGGCAGACAGACGACCCAGATTTATTTTGGGTTTCTGGAGTCTGGGTGGTTTCCCATTGCAACTCTTTGTAACCCTATGAATTCTAAACTAGCATTGTTGAGATCCTCCCTCCACATGCCCCTTCGTTGATCGACGACCAACGCTCACTCTGAACTTTGGTCCTCTGAGAACCTCTGCACTAACCACTTCACAAATCCTCTGTAGTTCTTGATCCCCGAATCTCCTGACATGGTGACGTGTGTCCTCAATGATGGATGGCCCAGGTGAACTCCATCCTTCAGGTCTTTGGGGATTCTCAACACCCACTCCCTTCCGGACTTACAAATTCTGGAATTTTTTCGACGAAGATCAATGACTCTCCTCCTCTAAGAAATCAACAGTCACAATGAACTCTGGGGCTTCGGTATTCGGGATCCCTGGCTCCTCTAACTTAATATCCATTCAAATGTTGAATTTTTGAAGGGACTATCCACCTACCACGTGTCTACTCATATCAATGGCCATGATTGAATTCCAGCCTCCGGGCCTTCAGAAGTATTTCACTCTCAAATATCCACTCCTAATCTCCTTCGGAGTGTTATTCCACTGGAATACATGATCTGCTGACACATTTCCTTGAGAAATGGACGACCACGACTAGCTTCGACCTTTAGGATTTCGGGGGTCCCGATGCCTCCACACTCCAAATATCTCGAACGCGTGAAGTCCGAAGGACTTCACCGATTAACTCATGTGCAACTCCTCCAGATCTGATGGTTTTCTACTCTTCTGCGACTTTCCGAATGGATCTTGTCGGTTCGTTTCCAGTCTTTGATGAGTCTTACTTTGAGATCAACACGATATTTCTCCAGAACTCAAAATCTTGACAACTTATAAGTTTAAACCCTTCACTACTTCTCCATATCTAAGGGTGATGAGAGATCTTGGATCTTCCTGAACAGATCCCATTCGTTCGACCCTTAAAACAAATAGACCTTCTCCTCCTTAAGGATTATGACTGTTATCCTTCCTGAGCTTTGTTCCTTAAAATATTTCAGACCTCTGTCACCCTCCTTTCATCATTAGACCTCTGAAATATTTTGGGACTCAGATATTTTTACGAAAATATCCCTATGCACTCTTGGTGCTTGTCCTCTCTAAGATTTCTTTAACACTTTGACTAAGTATTGGCCCGACGCACACTTTGCACGGGTCTTCTCCAAACTTTGTTCTCCACTGAAAAACTATGCACTCCTTTCACTTCCTCTAAAAAGTTTCATGCTACCTCTTCTGAGCTTCTGATTTAATATTGACTCGGAGTTTGCACTCCTTGAAGGCACTATGCACTCCTTTCACCAGAACTCTCAGAAGAGAAACAATTGAAACTTATACCAACATTAACAGTTCACACATTTAACTATGGAAAGCATACTCATGCATATAAAATGCATAAAATGGATAAACACATCACATGTATTAAATGAACTCAGAAATAGAGAACACCGTACATTTGGAATCAAAATTCTCTATTTTTATTCCTTCAACACAGTAATTAACATGGACTTCCTACAGCTGTCTGAAACTCTCTTCAGCAGAATTCACAATAAACTTCAACAGCCTCATTTGGGAATTGGTTACATATATTTATACATGGAGAAGCTTCTCAAGCCCTTTTGTTGACTACCTTAGTGTTATCCTATCATAGTTAATACATTCATCTACAAAGGACTTATTACATTGAATGAGAATTTACAAACTAGATAAGAACTGGTGCTCGAAATCTATACAACCCTACAGACAATTAAGATGATTACAATCTATGGCGGCCTAATGTGATGGATCTTGCCTCAAAACATTTAAAAGATTCAATTTTCAATCCTTTCAAAACAAAATGGCATGCTCTCCTCAAAATTCAAAACAATTTAAAATTTACACGTTGGGTGTTGAGTTGTCCTTCACTCGACCTCTTTAATTGCTGAGGGCAATGCTCCTACATCATACTCCTCTGGAAAAAAATATTCATCGGCTCTTGTCCATGAGCTCTTGTACTATTTTTCCATGCTTCTGAATATCAGGTTCAATTACCCAACTAGCATCCTTTGTTGGGTGATCCTTCCACTTTACCAGGTACTCAAAATAAGTTTTCCACCTAGTCTTCTTACCAATCTTTTGATCTATAATTTTTTCTATCTACGTATTTTTTGTTGTGGGCATCTGATTTTCCCACTAGATCTCCTTCTAATCATTTATCCCCTATGTATCATCCATCCTGTAAGGGTATAGGTCTGCAACATTGAATATATATTCCCACATCTTCTAGCAGCTCAATCTCATAAGCATTTGCAGCAAACTTTCTGAGGATCTTACATGGTCCTATTTTCTTAAATTTTAATTTGTTATATACTCCCCTTGGGAACCTTTCTTTTCTTAGGTGTACTAGAACCTGATCTCCAACTTCAAAATCAACCTCTCTCTTTTTTTGATAAACTCTGATCTTATACTTATGACTATTATCATGTAGATGTATCTTTATCTGATCATGAAGCTTCTGCATTTTTGTAGAAAATTCTTCTGCTCCCACACTTCGGAACTCATCTTGTCTCAAATATATCAACTTCTAAATTCCTCTCGGATGCATCCCATACACTATTTAAAATGGATTTTTTCTAGTGCTTTGGTTCAGAGAATCATTATAATCAAACTCTTCCTAGGGCAGAATTTGATCCCACTAAATGTGATGTTCAGTGACTAAACTTCTCAACAAAATCCATAAACTCTGATTTACTACCTCAGTATGTTTGTCTGTCTGAGGGTGATATGCTAAACTAAAGGACATCTTTGTCCCTAGCCTCTTCCACAGATTTCTCCAAAAGTTTCCCATGAACTTGGTGTCTCTGTATGAGACTATACTTAGCGGCGATCCATGCAATCTCACAACCTCCTTGAAAAATAAATTTGCTATGTGAGTAGCATCACTGGTTTTCTGGCATGGTATGAAGTGTGCCATTTTTGAAAATCTATCAACCACTACAAATATGGAATCAATCCCCCTATGGGTTCTTGTCAACCCCAACATGAAATCCATGCTTATGGCATTCCACGACCTTTCTAGAATAGGAAATGGTTGATACAAACCAATGTTTTGTTGTTTTCCTTTTTCATACTGGAAAACTCTACATCTTTCCACAAATTGCTTCACATCAAATCTCATACCTGGCCAATGGTATGAAGAAATCAGCATTGCATAAGCCTTATCATGGCCAAAATGTTCAGCCAATCCTCCAAAGCGTTTTTCTTTCAACATGTTATCTCTCATTGAGCATTTCAGAATACAGAGTTGGCTTCCTTTGAACAACGGTCCATCTTGGATTAAATATTGTATCCATTGACTCATGTACCTTAGCAAAGGGTTCTCACATGCTTCATAATCTTCTTTTAAATATGTATCTTCTCGATACATTCCCTTAAGGTGTTCGAACCCTAAGGTATCCACTTGAAATTCCTACATAATCAGACATCTCCTTCTCAAAGCATCAACAACTTTGTTAGCGCTACCACTAATGTGATTAATCATAAAACTAAAATTCTGCATGAATTCTACCCATTTAGCATGTCTTTGGTTCAACTTCTCATGTCTGGTTATGAATTGTAAAGTTTGATTGTCATTGTACAAGATAAACTCCTTTGGAATAAGATGATGCCTCCATTTTTCCAAAGCTTGTATTACAGCATAAAACTCCTTATCATATGTGGAATAATGTCTCTTAGTGCCATTCATCTTCTCACTGAAATAACCAATAGGCTTATTGTCTTAGCTCAAGACTACACAAATAGCTACTCCACTTGCATCACATCTCACTTGAAATATCTTCTTGAAATCTGGCAGAATCATAATCATTTATCCTGTGATCTTCTCCTTCAATACTCTAAATATTTTTTCAGCTTTTGATTTCCAATTAAAATATTTATGCTTTTTCGTTATGGTGTCCAATATGGGTGCACAAATGCCACTAAAATTACTTATGAATTTCCTGTAAAAACTTGCTAATCCATGGAAGCTTCTTACCTCAAATATGATTCTCGGAGTAGGCCATTCTTTGATTTCTCTTACCTTCTTTGGATCCATCTTCAATTCATTTGAAGAGATCATGAAACCCAATTATATGAGTTATGTCTTGATGAAAGAACATTTCTTCAGATTTATCAGCAGCTTCTCCTACTGCAACCTCTTCAGCACTAGTTTCAAGTACCTCAAATGTTCTCCTTCCATCTTACTAAAACTAAAATATCATCTAAATACACAATTAAAAACTTACCAATGAAATCTTTGAGTACTGCATTCATCAATATCATGAATGTGCTTGGGGCATTCGTCAAGCCAAATGGCATGACAAGCCACTCATACAACCCTTCATCCATCTCGAATGTTGTCTTCCATTCATATCCCTCTCTCATTCTTATATGATGATAGCCACTCTTCAAGTCTATATTGGAAAAATAATTTTCTCCACTCAAGAAATCCATCAAATCATCCATTATGGGTAAAGGGAACCTATATCTAATGGTGATCTTGTTGATGGCTCTAGAATATGTGCACATTGTCCAACCTTTATCTTTCTTTGATCTTGTTGATGGCTCTAGAATATGTGCACATTGTCCATCCTTTATCTTTCTTTGATCTTGTTGATGGCTCTAGAATCTGTGCACATTATCTAGCCTCCACCAAACCCTTCTAACATCTCTCGTACTTGATTCTTGACCTCTTCATTTTCTTGAGGTGTCAACCTATATGTTGCCTTATTTGGAAAAATCACTCATGGAATAACCTCAATGTGGTTACTGATACTCCTAATGGGTGGTAAAGAACGAGGTAACTCATCCACCATGATATAAGAAAAATTATCCAACAGTTCCTGAATCTCTACAGGCAGATCATACACAGAAGTACTTGTAAGGATGACTCTGAGATTTCTCACCACAATGAACTACATCTCATGTTCCTTCTTGACTTCATTCAGGAGTTCCTTCCCACTCATGAGAAGTATGCTTGGGCTAGCTTCTTCCTTTACTTTCCTATCCTCCATTGGCAACAACATATGTGTACGACCATTCTTCTCAAGGGTGTAAGTATTTTTTTGCCCATCATGTATGACATTTTTGTCATACTACCACGGTCTTCCCAACAAAACATGGAAAATGTCCATAGGTATGGCGTCACACAAAATTTCATCTTTATAACCACCTATCTTAAATTCAACATTGCATTGTCTACTTACCATGACTTGGTGTCCCTTCTACAACCACAATACCTTGTATGGGTTGGGATGTGCAGTTGTCTCCAGCTCCAACTTTTCCACCATTTTCATGGATACCAGATTATCGGTGCTCCCACTTTCTATGATTACTTTGCATACCATGTCCTTGGTCTTGCAAGCAGTCATAAACATATTGTTTCTATGAACTATCTCTTTTGCTTCTTTTTCTGGTTTTAGGATAACTTTCCTCATCATGAGGGATTTCCCATATTTTGTTGCTTCTGCCTCCACATTTCTCTTATGTTCTTCGGAAGTGTGAGCTTCTCCACCTTCTTCTTTATTCCTCTCAGGACATTCCCAAGACATATGCCCTGTCTTTCCACAGGCATAGAATTTCACTTCTCCACCTCTACCTCTTCATCTTCCTCGAAAAAAATAGTTTCTGACACCATATTGTCCCCCTCAGGAACTTCCTCCTCTTTCAGTATGGCTGTGATACTTTCCATCTTCAGGTTTGGTTTTCTGGAACTTCTCCCAGATAGTTCCTTTACCTCTACTTGGTATTTTTTCTCTATTTCATTGGCTTTCTTTTTTTGCCAACTTCTCTTCTTCTTTCAGTGCAACCTGATAGGCATCTTCCACCGTTCTCATCGTCATCATGTTGATTTCATCCTCGATTTCATATCTCAGGCCATTAATATACCTAGAAACGTTTTCTTCATCAGTCTCTCGATGTTCATCTCTGATGTTTAGCCTGTAAAATTATTCGGTGTAATCCTTCACTAACAAGCCTTTTTGTCTCAATTTTTTCAATCTCCTGAACAGATTGATCTGATAATCTTTGGGTATGACTTTAGCTTTTAATTTAGCTACAATCCTGTCCATTTTTATTTTTTTTTGGCTTACCTTTATGTCTTTTGTCGACATGCAGTTCTTCCCACCATAACATTGCATGTCCCTTCATTATAGTACAACATGCTTCACTTTCTTTTCATCATCGATCTCCTCATAATCGAATTACTTGTCTAAAGCACGTATCCAATCCAGCATATCCTCATAATCCAAGTTGCCTTTATACATAGGGACTTCTATTTTTGCTCTAGCCCCCATTTTTACAACTTCTCTCAACAAGCATTCTGTAATGTACCCCAAAATTACCAATAAAAAAAAATATTAGGGACATTAAATCTCCTTTCACCTTCAATATTTGTTTCAAAAACATTATTTAAATATATGCAGAGTAATTCTGCCATTTCTGTTGTGTTCCGGANCTTATATTTTCTTGATATAAATGCAATGTCATGTAGACTAACTTTAACTTTGGAGTCACATCGAGCGATACAACAAATCATATTGTGTAACCATTACAAAAATATTGATTATCCTATAGTCTATCCGTGAACCCACCTTAATGTTTATCCATTAAGATACAAGTGTACCTATTCACTATACACTAACATGTAAGTATTATAGTTGACAACACTCTTGTTCACCGATATAGGTATAATTATTTTATCACCTAAACTAATTTGAACCCCATTCTAATAATCACTAACATACTCATGCTAGTACACTATACTATATACTACAGAAATTCCATACATAACACGATTCATAGCAAAGGTATTTCCCTTATCATATACATCGCAACTTTGTATCAAAGGGAGGGTTTACTTTGTATATCACGATAATTCATTCATTGTAATGTGTCTATGTTTAATGTTCTGACCACTATTACAACAGGATTAACCATATGGTTAGTGGTTGGTATTGTTGTGAAGCCCCAACGATACTAATCATCAATTATGAGTTTGATAACAAGCTAGAACTAGACGGGTAAACTCTTAACTAACTAGAGATCGGTGTGACTAAAAGTACATTTGTAACCCTAACTTGACTGGAATCACAACTCTGTAATAACTCGGTATGAAGTCGAATAAATAAATTGTCATGTCGCTGATTAAAACTATGTCTAACCCATTTATGGCTATCTGCAAAAGAACCTCCCTGTAACTGTCGCTCGGCCACCGTGTCCAATACAAACCAGCCACCTCCGTCACTTCACATGGAAATGTACTATTTCGTAGCCCTCACTATACTCCTATGGCGAGGCTCGAGGTAACTCATTGTAACACTTCACTCCAGGCACATAGAGGGTTTTTTCTCTACGCATTTTCATTCCTCTGTTACTGGACGACGAGAATGGGCAATCCAGTCCTGAATAATAATATGATGGAAGAGGCTTCAGGAAGATCCGATGCTCCTACTGTACACGAAAAGGTGATTTCTCTCATACTTTAACTTAGACATACACCACATCGGCACTGTAATAGGTTACTTCTTCTATACAAATTTTCATCTCGGTCCGCTCCTCTAGGTTCTCAGTTCTTGGACTAGGGTTTATAAGGTTTCTTTAGATGTTAGCAGTTTTCTGGTTGTCTCGCTGTGTTAATGACCTCTTCCTACAAGAAATGTTGTAAAGTTAAGCCACTACTCAGTCTTAAGGGTTTTATGTTTGTCTTTATGGAGTTACCCCTAAATCTTCGACCTCGTTCTATGAGACATATCCTACCTCTATATTCTGTAACTTTGTTATGTAGTTGTCTGGTGGTATTATTAAGATGACGAAGGAAATTGCGAATATAAGCCTACCATTTACCTTTGTAGTTCTTTTCTACGCGCTGTGGCTTGATTATTCTTCCTATTTCATGTCTTGTGCACAGATTAAAGAATATAACCCCACGCATTGCGTGTTACCTCCTAGTTTTCTCCAAAATGTGCGTTGGGTAAGCTTCAACCCATTGTCTGTAAAGAGATACCCTTGATGAAATGTCCTAAGGGTAAAAATTCCTTGATTAAATTTTGTGTAAACGTGATCTATATGTTCTGTGTAACATAAGCATACATATTCATGCACTAGCGACCCTCTGTCTGAGAAGTTTGTGTTTAATCCTAGTTTAAATTAGAGTTTACTAGGTTTTAAAAACATCCATTTGTAACATAGTTCCCATCATGGATAGGGTAAAATATCATTCACTAAATTAATTCATGTATATGTCTTTATCTTTCCAAGGGTTTTCACAGTGGATGAACTCGTATTATGAAGGGTAATTAAATTGAAATTTCCCATTCTCTATGCATGCAAAAGATGTATACATTCGGAGAGTTTTTTACTCGGTGCCTGGATAATCGTGGTCTAGGCTCTACGTATATGTAAAGATATTGTGTACCCTTAATAGTTATTTTCATTTTGTGAACGATTCTTGGTCGCTGATGAAATTGGTAACTTATTTAACTTCTATCCACTGTAGGCTTTCTAAATCATAATATATTCATGTTTTGCAAATCTATACATGTTATTTATTTGTTGATATAAATCGTAAATCCCAAGCACTTTGTATAAACATGAAATCACAGTTCACTTTTGGTAAAAAAAACACATATGCGCATCTATATGAGTTAACCTAGCTCTGCGTGACTTTATAGTTTTGCTATGAATTATACCAAGGTGTTAATTTACCCTATGCGGGTTTTTTGATGTTATTTTGGTTATTTACTTTGTATTCTTTCTTTTTCTTTGTTGTTGAATTTAAATTTCTGTATATCATAGCATTATTATAGTTACCATCACTAATGATGGGGCCCTCTCTTGTTTACGAGGGTACACATCAACCGACCTAGGTTCCACTCTCCCCTTTGCATTGTGGATCGATCAACTTGCAAATGTCAGTGGGAAAACTGCTTTTGTGCCATTTTTAAGCTAAGTACTAGTCCACTTGCTTAATATTTAATTTCATTTTATGTTCTTGACCCAGTTTACTGAACCTATCGATTTTCCTTTTTGCAGGATTAACCAACTCGATGGAAAAGGGATCAAGAGGATCGCCTTGCTCGAAAGGTATTCGAGTTCAGACTCAGCATTTTAATTAAAGATTTCAGGTTTTGAGTACTACTTTTACGGGATCCTTACCTTAGTGTACTCTGTTGTATTAATTCTGAACCAAGGTTTTCTGGTTGTACATATCACTTATAATTTTATTATTATTGAACAAACAGGTTTTCTGAAACCATTTGATTAAGTTATTAAGTATTGCACAACTTTTGTAGCATGTATTGTATACCGTTGTAAATATTTGTTTATGGGTCTACTGTAATGTAAAAAGGACTGTAAATCTTATGCCTTGTGTATGGTCTGATCAATGATAATTACTTATAATTTCATGTAATTCAACGATCGATAAAATCTTTTTGTATATGAATATATTATATGTTTGTATAGCTCTGTGTATCTATACATGCAACTATATATATTCATCTCCAAGTTATGATTGGCATCGCAACAGTCCAATTTTATTTAATCTTGAATACATATATGTACATATCTATATACCTGGTAATGGTTATGATTAACACCGCAATACTTATATTTTATATAAGCTTGAATACATACACATATATATTTATTCAGATACATGTAAAATATACACATGCATCTTTTATGTAACTATGTCTTCACTTAATGTCTACATGAAAACCTACAACAACTTTAATATTCTTTATGTATGATTATACATATACTCACATTCCTATCTATACATGTATAGTCCTAATTTCAATTAGCAAATAGAACTTACATTCGCTTTACTTGTTCTGTTCAGTGAGCATATTCACATGAATAAATAATTATCACAGATTCATATCATTCCTGTCAGCTAATACACAACAAAATATTTAACAAGAGAACATGTAGAGGTACATATCTAAAATCGATGTTGAAACACAAATGGAAGAGCCAAGTTCCACCCAACTGTAGAACAGAACAGCCAAATTACTTGCTTCATTGACCCCCTAGCCTGACCATGATTCCATAAGGGTGAATTGAAATGATCCTCTTTTTCCACAGTCCTCCTTTCAGATCAAAAAATTCCATTGCCTCACACCCAACATGTGTTCATAACAGCAAGTAATATATTTTCTCCAACATACTAAGCAGTGTCCTACCTCCACCATATGTTGTATATCATGAGCATCTTGTGCCTAGGTCTTTCTCCCTCCTTGGGAATTTTCACAGCTTTACAAATCCCTAATTTTCAGGGGCTACTAGTGGTCAAATTCCTCATTCACCACTTGTAAAATTAATCCCTAAGGTAACTCAAGTCTATTCCCCACTCATGGAGTCATAGTCAGTTGTTTTCAACCTGGTTGTTCCATTTTTCCTTCAGCAATTAATATATAAAAAGATTTGTCTTTTACATGTGTCATAGTCAAAGAGTTAGTTGGGAAAATCAAATCTTTTCCCAACAGTCACAAATAATTAATTACAAATAATCAAATTCCAAATTCAGATTTTCCATAAATGGTAATAATTTTCCAAATACGAAATTCCCAAAAACGGAATTTTATTCCTAAGTGCACACAAAATTTAATAATTAATTATTTTTGGGGGGATATTACATCCTCTCCCCCTTCAGTACAACAATATCCTCCGTGTTCATTCCTCTCTCAGAATAGGGTTGGATAATATTTTTACAAATCTTCCTCCAATTCCCAAGTGGCCTCCTCAGGACTAAAGTGCTTCCATTGCACTTTTACTTAGGAGATGGCTCTGTACTGTAGTACTTTTTCTTTCCTGTCCAGAATGCGCAGAGGTTTTGCTTGGAACTCACCTTCTGGTTCCACCTACACCATGTTCCCATCGATGATGTGAATAGGATCATGAATATATTTTTTTAACAAAGAAACATGAAAAACATTATGAACTTTTAAATTTGCAGGGAGTTCAAGTTGATATGCCACGGGTCCAATTCGAGCTAATATATTGAAGGGGCCACAAATCCTAGGTGCCAAATTTGCATGGTTCCCTAGATTCAATGAGCTTCTCCTTGCTTTCACTTTCAAATAAATGTGATCGCCAACTTGGAATTCCTGGTGTCTCCTTTTCAAATCTGCGTAGATTTTTTGTCTGTCCTGTGCCTCTTTTAAGTTTTGTTGTACCCTTCTTACTGCTTTCTCCATTTCCTTGAGCATTTTTTGCCCCATCATGAGTCTGTCAACTTGGTCATCCCAGCTAATTGGAGTTGTACATTTTTTGTCGTACATTACTTTGAAGGGGCTCATCTTAGCCAGCGTCTGATAACCATTATTGTACGCAAATTCCACTAAGTGTAGGTATTCCTACCACTTAGTTGATTTCATCCTTACGTACATTCGTAACATATCTTCCAAAATATGGTTCATTTGTTCAGTTTTCCCATATGTTTGTGGGTGGTAGCTCGCTCTGAAATTCAGGTTAGTATTCAACCTTGCAAACAATTCTTTCCAAAACGTCGATGTAAATTTGACATCTCTATCCGAAATCACCATTTTAGGAATACCATGCAATCTAAATATTTCCTTCATAAATATTTCAGCAATGTTAATACCTTTATAAGTAGATTTAACGGGAATAAAATGTGTACACTTGCTAATTTTATCAATTACTACCATAATTGAATCATTCTTCTTTTGATTTTTAGGCAAACCTGTGATAAAGTCCAGTGAGATAGTCTCCCACTTCCATTCTGGTATAGGTAGAGGTTGTAGCAGGTCGGTTGGATGTTGATGTTCAGCCTTCACCTGTTGAAAATCTAGGCATTTAGATAAGTATTCAGTTGTCTCACCTTTCATATTAGGCCAATAAAACAACTTCCTCAATGTTGTTACCATGTTTTGGTATATCAAATGACCAGAATATGGATTCTTGTGCACTTGATCCAAAATATTTAGCTTTAATTCAGCAGAATTTGGCATGTACATCCTGTTTTTGAATCTTAATAGTCCATTTATATCCAAACCCAGATCTGTTATGTCCAATTTTTATGCATTACCTTGTAAACAGGTTATTATTTTGATGTATTTTTCGTCATTACCACTTGTCGATCTTATCCTTTGTTCAATGTCTCTTTTTTTTTTGCTAATACTTATCTCAAACAGTCTATTAGTTCTCCTACTTAAGGCATCTACAACTTTGTTTTCTTTACCCTTGATGTGTCTCACTTCGAAATCAAATTTACTCAAGAAGGCCAGCCACCTTGCTTGCCTTGCGTTAAGATCTAGTTGACTAAATAATAATTTCACACCACAGAAATTTTCTACCCATTAAATAATAATAATAGCAACAGAAATTTTCTACCCATTAAATAGTGTCGCCACATTTTTAACGCATGAATTACAGCTGCTAATTCCAAGTCGTGTGTGACGTAGTTTCGTTCATGCTATTTTAGTTTTCATGACTCGTAACAAATAATGTGTCCTTCTTGAGTTAGGACACCTCCCAAGCCTTCTTTGCTTGCATCCATGCAAATTGTAAAGTCTTTATCAGGGTCTTCTACCCTTAAAATAGGTGTTGTAGTTAACAGTTCTTTTAACTTATTAAAATTGTCCTGACATTTCTGTGACCAAGTAAAATTTGTCCCATTTTCCTGTAGGGATGTGATTGGGTATTCTATCTTAGAGAACCCCTCGATAAATCTGCGGTAGTACCTGGTAATTCCAATGAATGATCGGATGTCCGCCACATCCTTAGGGATAGGCCATTCCATGATGGCTCTTATCTTCTCTGGGTCAACTGCAATACCTTCTTCAGATATTACATGTCCTAGGTACTGTATTCTCTTTTGGTAGAAGCCACATTTGTCAAATTTTGCATACAACTTGTGTTTCCTTAAGGTCTGCAATACTATCTTCAGATGTTTTTCATGTTCCTCTTACGTTTTCGAATAAACTAAAAGGTCATCAATATATACCAAAATAAATTTATCCAAGTATTGAATGAATATGTTATTCATTAAACACATAAATGTTGTTGGTGTGTTAGTAAGACCGAACGGAATAGCAACAAACTCATAATGTCCATATCTTGTTCTAAAAGTTGTTTTACTTATATCTTTGTCCTTTATTCTAACCTGGTGATAACTAGATCTTAAATCTATCTTGGAGAAGATCTTTGCTCCTCCAACTTGGTCAAACGGGTCGTTAATTTTGGGTAGAGGGTACTTGTTCTTAATAGTCACCTTGTTTAACTATCGATAATAAATACATAATCTTAAAGTCCCATCTTTATTTTTAACGAAAAGGACTGGTGCTCCCCAAGGGGAGACACTTGGTATGATGTATTCCTTGTCCAACAGTTCTTGTAACTGAATTTTCATCTTTGTCAATTCAGGTAAACTCATCCTATAGGGTGCCTTAGATATCAAGGTTGATCCAAGCAGCAGATTGATGGAGAAATCTATCTCTCTCCTTGGAGGCAGTTCTGGTATTTCATCCACAAATAAATCTCTGAACTCATGCAAGACGGTAAAGTATTCTAGGTTGGGTTTAACTTCCTTTTCTAAAAGATTTATCACTTAAATAGCATAAATCTGACAACCTTTATTCATGCATTTCTTAAACTGCATTGTTGAAATCTACCTAACTGAGACTAGTTTTTTGATGCCTTGTATTGTCCTAACTATGTTGTTTTTGTCTCTGTAAGTAAGTGATTTTTCATAGCAGTCCAAAATTACTTTATGTTTCTCTAAACATTCCATTCCAATTATTATATCGTAAGATCTCAAAGGTAAAATATTCAGATTTAACTTTCTATTTTGGCCATCTAAACTGAGTTCACATTCAGAAATGAAATCTGTTACTTTTCTCTTAGTCCATGTTGCTAGTTGTACTAACCAGGATTTAGTATGCTTTAATTTCTTAATCTTGTTTGAATCAACTAAACCAGGAGTAACATAACTCAGAGTAGCTCCTAGGTCAATTAAAATAGAAATACGATTATTATTAACTTTACCTTCAACCTCCACTATAGTGGATTGATGATCAGCTTGTCGTCCATCCACAGCTGCATTAATTTTGTGTAGGATTCTACCCACATCTCCTACTGTAGAGGCCTCTTGTAGGTTATGAATTGTGGTCCTTCCTACAGAAGTTAAACGTGGACAATTCCTCCTTAAGTGAGGTTCTCCACACTCCCATCATTTTAACGGTTCCTTGGGGTTGTCCCCAAATTTCTTGGTTCCCAGATTAACTGGTCTACCTCCCCCTTGGGTGTTCTGGTTATTGGAATGAAAATATTTTCTTTGGAAATTCTTTGTCGCATTCCAGAAAGGGGTTGGTTGGAAGCCTTTCTTCCATTGATTCATTATGTCTTGTTTCTTATCCTTCGAAGCCTTGGGAATTTTAGACCGTTGTTTGTATTGATCATATCACATTCGGGCCTTTCTAAAAACTTCGCTTAAGGTCTTGGGGTTGTCAAATTCAATTCTATCCTTATAGGATTGTGGTAGGCAGCTTAGGAATCATTGGATTTTTACTTTGTCTTCCCTGATGTATGGCACAAATCTTAATAATTCAAGAAATTTGTTTATCAGGTCATCCATGGTCATTTCTTTGAGTCTTAGCTTATAAAATTCTTTGGTCTTTCTTTCATAATAAATTTCTGATAAATACTATTTCTTGAAGTACTTCTTGAAATCTGACCATTCCATATGTTTCTCTTTTAAAACCTTGGCCAACTTCAAGTCCTGCCACCAGATGCTCACTTTTCCTTTCAGGTTATATATAGTGATTTTGACCTTCATGTTACTAGAATAATTATAGATCTGGAAATACTTTTTTATATCCAGTAACCATGCTTCATCCTCCTCCACTATCCTAGACTCTCTGTCAAAAGTGGATGGTTTGATCTTCTTGAATTCACCTTCCAGGTGATCCACCTGTTTCCTTTTCCTTCATGTGGTTGTTTTATTTTCTATTGTTGGTGTACCTTCGAAAGAACTATTCTCATTTTCGACTTCAAGACCAAAGTTTTTGGAGGCTCTTTTGCTGACCTCTTCATCCTTGTCGTTGTCTTTTGGACTCTTATTTTTTAATATGTTGCACAACAACACTTCATTTATCTCTTGTTGGTCTTCGTTTGCCTTTTTAAGTTTTTCATTATCTGCATTGAACGCTTGCAGCTCCACTATAAGGTTCTGCATTGTTTCCATAACCTGGGTGGTCGAACTTACTTCATTGTTCTTCCCGAGCTCTTTAGGATGTCCTTGATCGGGATTCTCCTTAATTCTGATCTCCTCTTCATTCAATGCTACCATTATCACAACAGAACAAAAAATTTATGTTTGTAACAGTAAGCATTTTTGTTAGTTTTTCTTTAAACGGGATAAAATATACTAAACTATTTTTTGGCCCTGCTTTGAGGTCCAAGTGTTGTAACCTTCTGCTATGATACCATATGTAATGTGCCCCAAAATTACCAATAATCTCCTTTCACCTTCAATATTTGTTTCAAAAACATTCTTTAAATATATGCAGAGTAATTCTTCCATTTCTATTGTCTTCCAGAAAACCTACGCTTATCTTTTCTCTATATAACTGCAATGTCATGTATACTAGCTTTAACTTTGGAGTCACATTGAATGATACAAAAAATCATATCGTGTAACCATTACGAAAATATTGACTATCCTATAGTCTATCCATGAACCCACCTTAATGTTTATCCATTAAGATACAAGTGCACCTATTCACTATACACTAACATGTAAGTATTATAGTTGACAACACTCTTGTTCACCGATATAGATATAATTAGTTTAGCACCTAAACTAATTTCAACCCCATTCTAATAATCACTAACATACTCGTGCTAGTATACTATACAATATACTACAAAAATTCTATACATAACACGACTCATAGCAAAGGTATTTCCCTTATCATATACATTGCAGATTTGTATCAAAGGGAGGGTTTACTTTGTATATCATGATAATTCATTCATTGTAATGTGTCTATGTTTAACGTTCCGACCACTTTTACAGCAGGATTAACCATACAGTTAATGGTTGGTATTATTGTGAAGCCCCAACGATACTAGTCATCAATTCCAAGTTTGATAACAAAATAGAACCAGACGGGTAAACTCTTAACTAACTAGAGACAGGCGTGATTAAAAGTATAGTCGTAACCCTAACTTGACTGGCATCACAACTATGTAATAACTCAGTATGAATTTGAATAAAGGAATTGTCATGTCGTTGATTAAAACTATGTCTAACCCATTTATGGCTATCTGCAAAAGTACCTCCCTGGAACTGTCGCTCGGCCACTGTGTCCAATACAAACCAGCCACCTCCATCGCTTCACATGGAAATGTACTATCTTGTAGCCCTCACTATACTCCTCTAGCGATGCCCAAGGTAACTTAGTGTAACACTTCACTCGAGGCATATCGAGGGTTTTTTCTCTGTGCTTTTTCATTCCTCTATTACAGGCCGACGAGAATGGGTAATCCAGTCCTGAATAATAATACGATGGAAGAGGCTTCAGGACGATCTGGTGCTCCTACTGTACACGAAAAGGTAATTTCTCGCATACTGTAACTTAGACATACACCACATCGGCACTTTAATAGGTTACTACTTCTATACAATTTTTCATCTTGATACGCTCCTCTGGGTTTTCAAATCTTGGACTAGGGTTTATAAGGTTCCTTTAGATGTTAGCAGTTTTATGGTTGTCTCGCTGTGTTAATGCACCTCTTCTTGCAAGTAATGTTGTAAATTTAAGCCACTATTCAGTCTTAATGGTTTTTTGTTTTTCTTTATGGAGTTACCCCTAAATCTTCGACCTCGTTCTTTGAGACATATCCTACCTCTATATTCTATAACTCTTTTCTGTAGTTGTCTGGTGGTATTATTAAGATGATGAAGGCAATTGCGAGTATATGCCTACCATATACATGTGTAGTTATTTTTCACGCGTTGTGGCTTGGTTATTATTCCTATTTCATGTCATGCGCATAGATTAAAGAAAATAACCCCACACATCGCGTGTTACCTCCTATTTTTCTCCAAACTGTTCGTTGGATAAGCTTCAACCTGTTGTCTGTAAAGAGATACCCTTGATGAAATGTCGTAAGGGTAAAACTTCCTTGATTAACTGTCGTGTAAACTTGATCTCTGTGTTATGTGTAACGTAATCATACGTATTCATGCACTAGTGACCCTCTGTTCGAGAAGTCTATGTTTACTCCTAGTTTAAATTAAAGTTTACTGGGTTTTGAAAACATCCATTCGTAACATAATTCCCAGCATGGATAGGGTAAAATATCATTCACTAAATTAAATCCTGTATA